>ARYC01019146.1:0-61127 GCA_000711775.1 Oxytricha trifallax | reverse complement strand
AAACTATTTTAAATAATGATAAAAATAACTAGCATTTTTTCATTTAAAATTTACTCCAATATGCCTGCATTAATTATTTTCTATGAAGTAGTGAAATTATCAACACTTAGCTTTTAGTCAGCCAAGATATTTTGGTGAAGATTGCTTTGCACTTGACTATGCGATTAATTTCTGCCTCCTTAAAAGTTTTTAGCTAAACTGTTCATTTCTTTGTGTTCTCAATAAAAAATTCAATTATAATTATAAATCACAAATATAAAATTATAACTGATAAATCATGAAATTATTATCAAATATGAATAATAAGTAATGAAATTAATTAGTTATTAGTATTTACACATTGTGGAATAGGTAAAGAATAACTAAAATAAATCTTCAAATTTATAAATAACATAAAGTTTCTACATGCTCAGCTTGCTACAGTGACTCAAAGTAATTTTATTCATTTATTTCTTTGAATTTTCTTTCTACACAAGCTCCAATTTCTTCATACAAATTTTATTATATTGTTAAAGATCATTTCTTGACAGTGGGATATTAAATTAACAGAATATTAAAATTTATTTTTTAAACTTACTTCGCATTTCCTTTCATCCTCTGTAATATTATGCTCACTTAAACATTTCTTCTAAGTTCTATATTCCTTATGACATCCCTATTTCTAAATGTAAGTGAATTCCTCACTTAGATTTACAACTGAATTATAAAGGAAATTAAGCTACTTCTAATAATCTACGACTCCATTAAATTTTCTAAATATTTTAATTTCAATTGAATTTAAAATCTAACTCATCATATTAAAGATGATGAGTATATTAGGTGAAATATCTGATATAGATCAAGAAATAGTAGGCTTATAGAGCACTCTCTTAAACGTTTATGGAAGCAACTAACAGAACAGCAAAATAGACAAATATCTTATATATAACCACCATCATTAATAACATAATGAGGGTTCTTCTATGCAGCTCATGAATATGGCATAAAATATGAGCTATATCAATGATGTTTCCTAAACCATGATTTCAGATTCCAACTTGCTAAACGAATCTAATTAACAGGATTAGTTTTTGCTCTAAAGTTAACTTAGCCAAAATAGCAATCAGCTAACAGGGCATCAAAACTTAAACTCTTTCTAAAATTACTAAAACTAGCATTTAACATATGAAAATCAATTAAGCTCCACGAAGTGGCTTGCAGGTCTTAGTTTAGGTGGTTTAATGACATCCAGTGCTTAACAAAGATATAATGCATAAGATATTTGTTAATAGAAAACCACTGGATATGGACTGCTATTCATCGACTTATACATGAATAGTACAATTTTGCTGTAAATATACATGCAATCTAAAGAGCCATAGACTTCGAGGGTAACTAAACTTAAGAGAACATAAAGAGCAACAGGAGATACGGGATGATGAGTGCTAATATATACAAATAGAATAATAACACTACATAAAATTTGCAAAATAGCTACTTGATTGGACAAAATGTCAATGACTTCTCGTTATTGTTAAAATAGATAAAAATAGGAAATTTTATAAATCCAAATTAATCTTTAATTAATAATTAATTATAACTGCCTTGAATTAGGAGTGTGTGTAATACTTTATTATATTATTAGTGGTCTAGTGGTCTTGCCTTACTATAGTAATGAATAAAATTGATTATAATTGTTTTAATTTAATTATTTTCGTTAGATTTTCTCTTGACCTTCTTTATCATCAATGTATTTCAAATTTATTTTAAAGTGAGATTTTTGTAGTTTATTTCAACAACTAATAATCCACATTGATTAAGGAACTCTATATTATCGGTGTTATCTTATCTGCAAAAAGGGTAATGCGAATTATTTTTAAGCCATTTTTTCCAGCTATCTTGGCATTTATTGTGATGACATGGTGCCCTCAGTAACCTCGCATATTTTTTATAGCTTAATTTGCAAGTTTTATTGTGTAATAGAATTGAATTTTCGTAATTTAAATTATTCAAAGCTATTTCATCTTCGTCTTAGCTGTCAAACTATTATTGAGGTTTGAATGAAACGTCTGGAGTTTAATAATCTTCAAGATCAATAGTATCTGATATCTGATTCTTATTTGGTTATTTGATTTCCTCTATTAAATTAGTATCTTAATTTTTAATACCAGTTTAAATATTCATACTAATACCAATATCAGGCTAGTAATTCTTTTCTAATATATCAAATTGTTAATTCGATTCAGTTTCTGAAGATTTATCAGGATCAATATATTATCTATTCAAATACTTATATCATTTATTTCTCAAACTATTTTTACTCAATGTTATTCTTTAGTCCTCGATTAATTTACAAATACGGCAATATCATCATCTTCTTTGAAATTCCTTGAAATATTCTTTAATTTACAGGTTATTTTAGACTTTTTATTTTTTGTTTAGGAAGTATGTTTTTATTGAATTAGTTGAGATAGAAAATCTTAAATATTCTGATTACTAGTTGACTGAGATTAATTTTCCTCCTTTGAATTACTGACTTAATCACTGGCTAATTAATCGTCCATATATTCATCAAAACCTTAATCATTATTTAAGTTTTTCTTTTCTTTAGCATTTATTTCCCTCTGAAGCGTATTTACAAGAATTATAAATACATTTCATATTAAAGAATCTAGTTGGCAATTTTTTCGTTATTGCTATTTTTTTATGCTTAAACTGCGATTAGAATTAGTTAAGGCTCTATTATATCTTATTGACTAAGATAAAGCTAAAACCTATGATATGTTTATGAATTAAGATAGGAGGGTTGTCAGAATAAATCAAGATACTAAACATTATTGGCTAAAATAATTTAAATTCAGGGTAATTATTAAAATCATTGGCTCGAATAATTTTCCCTATAAAATAAAACAATCAGGGTGTATATTTAATTTAATTCTAATTATTAATAATTTTAGCCAATAATGTTTAATTTCTTGATTTATTCTGACAACTCCCCTATTTAAATTCTTAGACAAATCATGGGGCTTAAATTATTGAGGTTTGAAGCATTTGCTACCTGGCTTACATCAACCCTCTCAATTTAATTTTAAGGACTTTCCTTTTAAGAAGAATCTTCGATAATTTACTCAATTTCAATCATTCTAGAATTTCTCTATTAAATTACATTCTCTATATTTACACTGCTAGAATCACTGATATTTTACAGACTGTTCTCTATATCTTCAGTTAAATTTACTATTTCAACATCTTCTCCATTATTTTACACTTAATTTTAGAGTATCTAATCTAGGTTATTTTGTCAGCTGATTCTTTCTTAGCTATTATTTATATTGAATTAATCAATATTTCTCTAATTATGATTATTGCTGATATTTCTTTGTGATATTTTAATTTTTGCAGATATCTCATACACTTCATTTTGTGTCTTAAATCTGAATTTCTTATTAGACCTAGATATCTAGTCTATGTTACAGATGATAAACCCTGCTTAATTGTTTTGTACTTTTTTCATTCGTACTTTCATAATAATATTGTTAATATAAATTCAATAAGTTAGAGTTGTTACTATAAATTTAACTGAAGATGGAAGAGGCGAAAAAATGTAAAGTTCAATCGAATATTTAGAGATTTTTTATTATTCTAATATTTAAAACATTACTCATTTTATTTACAAATATAACAGATTTATAAAAATTTAAGCATTTAAGAAAAATATTAGATTATATATAATTTTGATAATATGCTCATTCATATATAAATTTTCACTTTCTTGAATTAGAATTAATATATTAATTATGAGAAGGAATAGAACATAAGAGAAATAGTTTTGACCAGAATTTTATTTATAATGTATAAAGTTCTTAATAATCATGTGAATTTTATTATTCTTTCGAATTAATTAAGCAAGTTTATATAGTTTATTAGCATTTAAATTAAATATAGATTATTATAGATATTAAAGTTAATTGCTCGATTTTGCTTTTGGATTAATAGCATTTAAGCTTGTCATAATTTGTTTGAACTTATAGTGAAATAAAATATTTTAATATCTCTAATGATGCAAACTCGGCAAAATGATTATATTTTGTCTTTACCAATAATTATAGAATATAAACTAATGAATATTATTTTTATTAATTATTTAATTGATAATCTATAAATAAGATAAATATATTAACTTATTTAATCATTAATTCAGGTTATCTCTGATAGAACTTGATAAATTTAAAAAGCTTAATATTTTTACATAAATTTTAGACGGTAATTAATTATATTCAATTGAGAAGGATAGATTAATAATATTCTTCATTTGATTCCATAACTTAATCACCCTCCATTAATTTGGGTTTAGCTGTGTTCTTGAATATATCTTGTTTATTTGTTGCATTTTAATGAAAATCTTGGCATTTCCAATAAATATCTGGAATTTGTCTAAGGCTTGCACAATTTAAATGTGACTAACTATTGATACAGCAATTACTGCAAACCTAAATCATTCCATATTTATATTTTTAGTTGCAAACATACTTTACTCCATTTTTCATCATAAATTTAAGACTGTATTTCTGAGCTATACCCACCCATTTTGATTACACAATTTATAAGCTTATATGAAAATAATAAAAAATACCTTATATAACTAGTATTCCAATTTTTTGAAGCCTTGAATCATAAAATTTAAACATATAAATACTAAACATTGTTAATTTATTTTATATTAAGATTGCTAATTAAAAAATTAAGAAATAATTAAAAATTGTTTAATATTTAATTATTATTTATTTAATTAAATAATAATAAATTATTTGAAACATGTATAGTCTATAAAAATGAAAAGATAAAATAAATGAATGCTTATTATTATTACGTCTGAAATTTAATTTAAGTTGTTACATAATATTGATAAGATTTTAGCAGTCAGTCATTCTATAGTTGTATGAATTATTAATAAAACTTAAACTTACAATTGCATTATTAATAGTAAAAAATAAATTTTAAAAAATAGAATCAAGGATTTCTCATTAAATTAAAAATAAATAAATATTTATTTAGGCAATAAGATTTTGGAAGCTACTATCACTATCGAAGGTGCCTTACCTAAATGGAACTATCAAATAGTCCCTTTCTTTATCAAGTAAAGTACTGCTGATTATTGTATTATTTCGTGTCTCTCTGAATTTCCAGACATTTTAGTTGTTGTGCCCATTCCAAAGGGATTATAACTGAAATATTTATCATCAGAGTTGTCGATCATCGATGTGCTTTTTGCTTAATTAAATAACTTAATTAAGCAATAAATATTTATCATTCTGCTTCAGATTGCAGTTGAAATTTATGTTTATGATTTTTAGAGAATTATAATAATATTTTAGCTTCATCGCCAACATTTGTAATGTTGGCGATGCATCACCAACTTTTAAAATTTTGGCGATGAAGCTTAATAATATATATTAAATTTAGTATACAGTATTCTTCATATACTTGATAATTAAAAATTACTCATTTGTGTATATTATATTAAATATATCTAAATTTCATATTTATTATAAGCTAATCTAACTTCAATAAAACTTATACTATATTTATAAAATAAAGTTTGATTCCTTAATTTCCTTATTAATAAAGTCATAATTCTATATAGATTTTAACTATTTCAAAAAAGTAAAGAATAGTGTTCTAAAAATCCCTAATCTGCATATTTTGTGGATAATAAATTATCCTAACAATGAAATCATGAATCAAAGCATTTCTTTATTAACTTCTATTAAATCTATATAGACTTAGCATAATTCTAGATAGAATTGTTAGAATCCTGAATTAATGATAGTACTAATAATATCTATATTTTAATAAAGGAATCCTATTATGAATAAATATCACTAAATTATTATTATTATCTTTCAGCAACACTTAATAAATTTTTATATTAAAACTATATTGCTTCATTGAACCTAACAATTTATTTATTAATTTATAAAACTAATAAACTTTAATTTTTCTTAATTATATTTTAACACAATAATCATATATACAGTGTTTTTTTCACTATTACTTTAATTATTAAATCACTCATTTTAACAATTTTAACCGATTTTTGATAGAGTGATTCTAATTTATTAATATATACAAGTATCAATAATTGCTCTATTCCATAGTTGGTAGTGACTTTTGACTCTTAATTACTGCATTCCTTTGAAACAGTCCATACCAAAAACTTAAAAGTATGGCACAAACAGGTGCGAACTCAGTCACGTAGAAATTGACAGTCCAAAATGCAGGTGATATCCAATCGTCTCTCTGCTCACTCTGATCCAGAAAGCTTCCAATATCACTGCCTTGATAGATTCTATAAGAGCCAAAGGCTAATTTTCCCATCACAGCTTCAATCAGAACTAAAACCATCACTAGGATTATTTTTCTTTCTTGGTAGTGGAATTCAGGGAAGAGAGACTTCAAAACTTAAAAATAAGAAGCAATAGGTTTAGGGAATATAAGCATTAAATTATTAATTAACTTTCATTAGGTTTTATTTTACTATAGTGATACTTATAAGTCCACAGGTGTACAATACCACAGGAAAATAAGCATTTATCACATCAGAATAATGCCCACAATTTTATATGACTAAACACAATATATTCTTACAATGAAGAGTGATGAAAAGCAATTATAAGGCAGATATAATGAAACACACAACAAATAAGCCTATGATTATTTGAAAGTTATTTTATGGAGGACTTAAGTCTTCTTTTAGTATTAATCACTGTCTTTGTTCTCTTGAAACTAATCATAGTCTAGAAGTTAAGCCTACATAAGAACAATTAAATATATCAAAGAAAATACCATTTTGAGAATGTCAGGACTAAAGCCATCATAAAAATGTGTTATTACAGGATTATAAATAATTTGTAGGAAGAAATTGCTAGTTCTAACTAAATAATAATAAAGCTTTGTCTTTATATTTGTATTTATATAGATTAATAATCCCTTTTATAAATAATAGATAAATTTATACAGATTTTATTCACACTTTATTCTATATAATTAGTATTTTCTAATATTAAAAGTAAGCGTGATATAGTAAACATAATAATCACCAAATGCATTGTGGTCTATACTTGTAATGCACATTGCCATATACAATATCTTAGTCATAGATGATATGAAAGAGAAAAGAATGGTTTACAGCATGGTTAAATCTGTAAATCTGAGTAACTTGTACAGCCTGAAAAACAAGTATAGTTTTAAATAATAAATAATTTCCAGTAATTAATATTTTTATTATAGATAGAGATCAAAACGAGAAATGAATTAAACACTATCAATAGAATGATAGTAATTTTTATTTTGTAATTTGGGTGAACTTAATCTCCCGCTTAAGTCTCCCTCAGTAGCTGAATCTTTAGCATATAAAATCTAACTTATAGATTAAGATTAATCAGTCATTAATTAATATATATGTGTTTGCTGTTAAGAGTTTGGCACTGATTTCATCCAAAATCTAATGCTATATTGTGCTGTTATTTTCAAGATATTTTAAAATTTACTTTTCATCAGTTTAATTAAATAAAAAGTAAAACTATAAATATATGCTAGTTAAGACTGCAATTGAATTAATTCTTAGAATTCTATGTTAGTGCTAAATGTCTGCTGATTAAAGTCTGATTTTAAAGTTAGAAATTAAGTTATTGATTATTTAGATTAAGTGATATTACTGATTGAGGGAATTGCTAGACTCCTATAGTGATATATTAGGAATCAGCTGGTAAATTAAGCTATAAATTATTCATTTCTAATCCTATTATAATTTGTATAATCTTCTTAAATTATTATTTCCAAAATCTAAAAATATTATTTTAAATTTGATCGATACGATATGTTATATCAAGTATTTGAAAAATATTTTCAAATAACAATTTTCCGAAATTACATAAAATCTTTGCTTATATATAAAATAGTGATTTTTAATTAAATGAGTTTTATCTTCTTATGATTGTAAAAGATATGTGCTTCAAGGGAATTCTGAGTGATTATAAATCAATAGATGTATAGTGTCAATGTATTAATTTTTAAAGAAATGACTTATATTAATATTAAATTAGTTGCTTTTTTGGGGAATTAATTGATAATTAGTACAATTTAAATATGTAGATCTTTTTATGAGAATTTAACTTCTAGAACCAAAAATAGAAAAAAAATTGCTTAATAAAAAAGGGCTCAAAGCCAAAAAAAATTGCTTTTTATAACAACTTAAATGAGAAACAGATCATTCAACTAAAATTATAGATTTAGTGTAGTTTGCTTATTTGCCGCGAATTAAATACATTTTAATTAAGAATTTGTATATTTTCTTTAAAAGTAATAATACAACAGCAATATTAAAATTAATGAAGATATTGAATAGCGATTGAATAAATTTTAGGATAAAAATGATTCTCATTAATGTAACTAAACTCAGGATAATTATCAATAAATAGAAAAGGAAGATAAATACAAGAGATAATACAAGTTTATTGAATTTTTAAACATTAAATTGAGTCATGAGCAGTACTATTTGAATCTTATTTGCTCATCCCCTACCCATGACTGTCCTTGAACCTGCAGTTCTGAGCTCTCTAGTTGCTTAGAGAATTGTGACCTTCTTGATGAAGATTTTCATTTCGTCTCTGATGATGGTGCCACTGCCGTCTTTGTCGAAATCCTTGAAGAATGCCTTGAAGACGACTTTTGAGAACTCTCCGCTTTCTCCAATCTTTTTGAGGATGTTCTTGACGAAAGCCTTGGTCCTAGGGCTTGTCGAGGAAAACGCTGTTATACTTGTCGTAGGTTTACCAGATATCGTCGATACACTTTTCGATGATTGAGTAAATTTAAGACATTTAAGACAAATGCTCTTTAAAAACCCTGTCGAATTAATAACTAAATACTTAAATTACTCACATGCTATGTTTAAAGTTAGATTTAAAGATTAACTATAAGAAGTTAGAAATATTTCAAACATTTGCAATAATGGTTTTTTTTTCTCTAAAATAAATCCAATTCTTTGGTTTTCCATACTCATTTTCAAGTTGCTCTTTAATTACTGTTCTTTATATTATTGAGCCTTTTCTTATACTTTTTTGTAGCATTGGAAACTGCATGCAATCTCTTAAGCGATAGGGCAAAAATATTTTTTCTCTTATATTCCACAAACCGAACATTTAATATGCTACTATCTTTGAAATTTTAATCTGTAATTTAGCATAACAGGGTTTTTATCTTAATACTACAGGCAGCATGATTCCTTGAGGTACTAGTGTTTTAACTTCATTACCTTTGTTAATAGTTTTCACTCTATTTCCATAGAAATTAAAGGTTTTTGCTTTGGAGTAGTTAATCTCATATTTTAATTGATGTATCTGCCCACAACCCCTTAACCAAGTATTTTAGTCCCTAAAGCTTTTAGTTTTTAATCTCTTTCTTCCCCCTTTTTCCTTTGATCATCAAGAAGTTTATCGAGCTGCTGTCTCTTCTGTTTATCATATTGCTGTAAAATAAAGTAAAGAATTATATTAATAAAGTTGAGTAATGCTTGATATACTTGATCCTTTTTTCTTCAGCGCCTTTTATGAATCCAATTCCTCATTTTCCTCTTCATTCTCCAATTGAGAGATCTCTTTTTAATTCAGTTTTTTGTGAGCCTAAGCGTAAAGCAGGTTATCATTTTGAGAATCTTAATGTAAGCTCTCTCTATAGTGTATTATAATTGAAATATGATATTACTTGCCTTGCTCTTCATTTTGCCTCTGAAGATAAGCCATATTCTTTGTCAAGTCCACAGTGTTTGTAAATCTATCCTCCTAAGCCTTTCTGTCTCTCTTTCTACCCCGTCTCTTTGGCTAATCTTAATCTCCTGATTGAGCATCGACCTCATTATCTTCGTCTTCATGCTCTTTCTCGAGGTCTTCAGATAAGTCATTTTTGCTCACTATTATCTCATTCTCATGAGCGTAGTTTTTACCTTTCTAATCAATGTTTGATGAAAATTACTTATAAATGTCGCTATCATCATCGTCTAAATTTACATCGCTATCATTCATATCATCATCAGAACTTTATAGATACCTTGATTATATAAATATTGTTAAAAATGCTATTCTAGTCTTACAAAGAGTATCTTAAGAAATATAAGGATTGCCACAATAATTGACAAGCTTTCATACCATTTATTTTTATTTCTTAGAGGAGGCTGATTTTCTGGCGCTTCCATCAAAAGATAAAATATTTAAGATTTTGATCATCTGTCTGATCAACCTTATTATTCTTTGATTCTTCATTATTATCTCGAACCTCACTGTTTTTTTTTGCTTCTACTGCGTTGAATCCTTCTTTATCTAGACCCTTCACTTTTCTTTTGCTTTCTTTAGCCAATCAATTCATCTGTTTGTTCTCTCTCAATCATTTCCTACTTCTGAATCATCTCATTCTGCTATTATAATTCTTATTCTCTCTCCTTCTTTTAAGTGTAAGACTTTGTCATAATTTTGCCTGTAATTACTTCAATAAGTTATTCTAGACTAAAACACTTGGCTTTGATCATTCCAGCTATTCTTTCTATATACTCCTCAGGTTTAGTTTCATCTAATTTTAACTATCCAAGCAATCTACGCATATATTTAACTTTAACAAGTAAGCCATCATTTGAAATAGATTTGAAGAAAATCTTGATGAATTCTTAGTCCTACATGTAGTTCTTCTTCTTAATAATCTATTGGTATTAAAGTATCTACTATAGAGTGAAAACGCTTTCTTTCTTCACTTTAAAACATGCTTCAACTTCCACGAAATCCCCAACACCCTTAAAAAAGGCGTAAAGTTATATGGCTTCATCTTAGAACCCAAAAGCCTTAAATTCATTGACTACTTCATCTACTTTCGGTCGCACATTGGAATTATCGATGGATTATTTATTATTGAGTATCATAGACTCTAATTTTGATAAATTTGCTTGGTCTTTGAAGTAATCAAAAGCCTGTTTTAGTTCTTCACCTCCTTTGTAACCAGTGTTTTAGCGGCTTGTTGATTTCAGTTCTTAAGTGAACTTTTGGAAGTAACGAGGGTCATTATAAAAGGACATTTTTAAGTTAAATTCTTTAAATTTATAAATCTGATTTCTAAGATCTTAATAAACATTAAGCTAAATTTTTGAATTAAAAATGAATTGATAAATTAAAAATTAAAATATTTAATTCAATAATGCCTTCTTCTCAATTAATTAAGACTGTAGATCTCTTTCTTTCGACTGTAAAACTATATTTCTATTAATATCTTTCTTTTTCAAAGATCTCATCTCTGATTTCCATCATTATGAGCGAAATCAACCTCACTCTGTGTTTGTGAATTATTGTAATTATTCAAAACTCATCCTATCCAAGATTTCATCAAATTTATTATTAAATCACATTAAGAATTCTTAATTAGCTTAATTCTTTACCTAAAAGAGGTAAATATTTTGCAGGTCAAATTAATAAACGCTCGCTTCAATCCTTTTTGATTATTGGAGCCTAGTGTAACTACAGACCTTACTATTAAAAGCACAGATTGTCGTAATGTTACACCAGTGTTTATTTGCGATGATTTTCCATACTTTATGATTTGACAACTCGAACATTTGATTTAATCAGAAGAGAAATGGCTTCAAGATTGACCAAACGCACCCACAATGGCATATTTATAATGGAAAGTTTTTTCATACTTCAATGTAAATTGTTCACATTAAATGATCTACTCTGAGCTAAGAAATGTTTGATTTACTAGAATCTCTAGCAGAGAAAGCTATTTAAGACAGAGGAATTTGAAATAAGACCTAAATAATAAGCGCTCTTTTTAATTAAGAAGTAATAGTAATTTAAATTTAGAGAATCAAAAGCCAGCAAAACATAAAATACAAGCACTACATTTAGAAAGCAGGAATGCTCAGCAGAATCATCAAAAAAGTATTGAGAAACTAACGGAAGACTCCTAAAACCAATTGGTCAGCATTGTATTGGACTAAGATTCAAGCGACTGCACCGAGATAAATCAAGATCAGAGCTCAGATATCAATTAAAGTCCTCCAAAAATTCCCGCTGTATATAAAGAGGCCGAAAAGCTAAATACGAAGGCTCAGAGCTCCCAGATCTTTTTTAGAGAGTCTCAGACTAGAGTGATAAAAGGTACGATCCAAGAGTTCAGATGGAGTCAGTTGGGGATTAAAATTTGTACTTAGGATTGCTAACTCAAAGGCTTTGAATGAATTATTAAATCACTGCTGTAGACTCCATATTTAGTTCATACTAAGAAAATAAGGAATTTATTATGACGAAGGTGATCTAGATAGAGAGGTTAAGGAATTCTTAGAAGCTAAGAAAGTCATTCAAGGCTAGAATCCCGAAACTCTCGAGAATATAATAGATAAGATATGTATTTCAAATTAAAACGAGTCTTTAGCTTGGCCAAATATATTTAACGATCATGCAGTTCCAATTTTTCAATCTGATTTACAAAACAAGATTATTTATCTCTATTAAAAGGAGTCCTGAACTTGTAGTCAAATTTAACGACGATTGAAAGTTACGAGATACTAGGTCAGTGAGACTTTAAAAACTAATCGAGCAAGAGATGGCCAAACTTTAAACAGCAAGAAAATAATTATGTCAAGACTTCCTGAATCTCCTTACGAATTAGTTATTGATTTTCTTGCCAATGATAGATTGATTAAAACATTATCACAACTTTAGTAGATTCTGATAAATAAGTTTGGAATCAAGATATCTTTAAGTTAACTCAGTAAGATTGTCAAGTCGAAGATTGGCCTTTCCTATAAAAGGGTCTACAGCGTTGACAAGAGAACAAATGGGGAAATGTCCATACTCTTAAGATAGCTTGCAGCCAATAATTTTATTGAGCTGATGAATATGGGTATTAACATTATAAACATTGACGAGAGTAGCATCTAATCGATAAAGAATCCTCAAAAAGGTTGGGAGTTTTGAGGTGTGAAACGTTACAGCTTACAAGAATTAAACAGGTCTGCATTATTGCAGGAATAAGCTCGTCTGGTGAAATATATTTTACCCTAAATTAAAGTCGAAATAATAGCTTAACAGTTTATTATTTTATTCTTTTGCTGATATAAAGGTTAAATTCGAATGACCCAGATTGGAGGAAGAAAACTATAATACTACTTGATAACGCTGCCTATCATCGTTATAAATATTTACGCTAAAAATTCGAACTGCTTCAAGTTCCTATTGCTTTCCTGGGGCCTTATTAATTCGATCTTGCCCCAATTGAAACCGTTTTTTTCATTTATAAAAAGCCATAAATAAGCTTCCGAATTCTAGGATGCCGATAAAAAGTACTGCATAGCTTTAACGTTATTCACAAATAATTTATAGGGGAGCTTTTCTCATTGCTGCATTAGCATCGCACTATTCTTCTTAAGACTTCTCTTGGATTGAAAAATATTTTTTAAAAAACTCTTCAAACTATCTGAAGTTCCTCGTTCTTTAGCCAATATGGGCTATTTGTGACATATTAAATCGAGTTAGGATACCTCGATTTCAAAAGAAGAGATTATGATTACTATTAATTGCAGCTCTGTATGTCCTTGCTAAGGCCCATTGTGTTGACAAGTATTCTTTTATTATTTTTCTAGATGCTATCATGATATTTATTTTGCACAGCTTTATTAAATCCTGTTTAATTTCCTTTATATAATTGAAATCAAATATTTATCTTAACATTCAATACTTTAATAAGCTATGTCATTCCTGATCTTTTTGAAATACACTTTTAATTTTCATCGCATGCATTTTTGAGATTCCAACAAAAGGAGTCATACAAAAATCAATAATACTGAAATAGTTTACTTCAATTTCACAATCATGGGTTTCAAGAGAAGGCACAATCTTCTTGCCATCAATATAGTTGTTTTGTTTCGAAAATAGTGGATGTCTTTATTAGATTAAGTTCTAGGCTATTGCGGTTCTGTTTGCAATTCGAGGTTAATTATAATGTTTTTATCCATTCTTAAGTGGAGTCTGACAACACCTATAAAAATTAAATCATTGAGCCTGAAGAGAAAATGTTTAGGGATAAAAAAAATGTTCGTTACTTATGGAGTTGTTGGAATTAAACGAGATTTATGGAGGTCAAGTTGGTCTTTAAAATTTTCCTAAATATGCTGTTGTTATTCTGACAAGAATCCCATAATTTAAGTTCTTTTTGCTCAGCCATGTTGATTCTATGAATAAATCTATTGACTAATCATTACTGTCTAGGAATTTCTAAGAATACTTAATTGTAATGTATAAAAATTGTATTACTGTACAAAATTGTAGCTGATTCCTTGCTATTAAAATGGCTGTTTGTCCTTTTTTATAATAAGGTTGGCACTTAGGGAAATCTACTTTAAAGACTAGATAATTAAGGTTTATAAAGTTATTGTAGAAGCATTATTTTAAAATCTTACATCTAATGAGAATTGCATCAGATATAGGATGCCTTTAAGTTGAAACACAATTTGATTTAATTCAATCATTTTCTTTTTTGATTATTAATTTTACTATAATCTCGCTTGCATAGAATGAAAGAAAAAAAATTTATTATAATATCCATTGCAGTTCATAAGTAACACTAGCGTATGCTTGGATGGGAAGTTTTTACTTACAATTAAAGATTTTTACAGGGGAAGTTATGCATCGTTTTATTGATTTTATAATCATTAAACATTACTGAGGCCTTAGCATTCTTAACTAGCATTTAAAATAGAAAAATCTATACCTAAAACAAAGAGTTAAGATTTAACTAATCCAAGAAATATTAAATGGAAAATTAATTATAATAAATTTACACCGAATTAAAAAATTGCCTTGAAATATTTGGCTGTCTCGAAATTTATAAATTAGCAAAGATATTCCACTCAGGTTAACATCATAATGGTTGAAAGACTGTGATTTCTCTCTATAAAATTTATGATTAATTTTAAGTTTAATAAAAATAAAGTCAAAATACCATTCGTGGCAGATGCTATATTCTCTGCCCTGTTTTTAATTAACTTTTTTAAAAAAACTTTTTTTAAATCACATTTTTTTAATCTATACTTACTGAAATTCAGGAGTCTCAAAAATCCATTTTGATTTTTATAGTTCCATAAGGTTTTATACTAATCTTTTTTGCTTTTTTTGGGTGTCTATTTTTGAGTCCTTAGTTGAGTTTTTTTTATGAAAAATTATTTTTTTGGAAAAAAAAGAACATTATTCTGAATCCTCCTGGAATATACCTAAATTCATCAAGAATTATTCAAAGTTAATTAGGAATGTTTCTATCAAAATTGCTGAAAAATACATGAAAATTATCAGAAAAAATTATCGAGGTACATCCTTTAAAATAATTGTCCCGCGAGATTATTATCAAAATAATTTTCTAATATAGAAAAAAAATTAGAAATTAAATTAAAATATAAAAAATAAAATAAATGGAGACTTACTCTCAAGATCCCTCAAACTAGAAGATCAGCCTCCAAGAATGAAAAATTTCTTGGAGGAAGTAAGTTCTATAAATTATATAGACTCAACTTAGCCTTCATCAGGAGAATCAATACTACAATCCTTAGCATTATTTAGCAAATTTATAACAATTTTCAGAAGCTAACTAAAGATTTGATTTAAACTTTTTATTTAATAACTCTCCTCCTTATAGTATTTTGGGGTAATCTTATTGGCTAAAAATTGATAAATAAATGTCAATGAGTCTATTACAAAATCAGCAATTACCAAATACAACTATAATTAAGAAATAGAAGAAAAATCTAAAGAGGAGAAGGAACAAACCAAATAGATTCAAATTTATTAACTTACAAAGAAACTGGAATAGACTTACTGAAAACTTAGGTCTTACCAACGATTAAATCACAGATTTGAAATTTTAGTTCGACAATTATGGAGAATATAAGAAATGGTATAAATAAAGCATGGAAAAATTGAACATTTCAGGGGACAATAGTGACTACCAAGACAAAGATTAAATTAAAGAGATTGACTGCTGCACCAAAAACTTAATATTTCCAATTAATATATAATAATAAATCAATGAATATAAAACCAGCTAATTAAAATGCAGTTTTATCAACATTTGAAGACAGTTAATCAAATGAGGAGTCTATTTGCACAAATTCAAACTGCAAGATGATTATTGAACGTATCATATAGGAGAAGGAGGATTAAAATCAGTTTGATTAAAAAAAAATTAAAAATATTGGAGAAAGAAAGAGACGAGCTATGGGAAAAATGTAAGGAATTAGAACAATAAATTTTGGAAATCTTATCAGAAACAATCAATCAGAACTAGTTAAGGATTAATAATTATCAGAAAAATATACTAAGTAATGATAAAAAGAAATATTATGCATGTATAATTGAAAATTAAGAGTAATGTTAAACTTAATATAAATAAACTGATATTATTTTGATAAATATAAAATAAAAATGGATTAGAGTGGTAATCTCAAAATCATGCTATTTAAGTAAGTATAACTCCATTAATTCTATTTATCCCATCTAAAAATATTTATTGAAGTCATTTATTCACTGTTAAAACTATTTTTAAGAAAATCATCCATAAATTTGAGTTAGAAATATTATAGTTGATGATAAATTTATGATAAATTATTCAACCATCAATTCAATATAGATTAACCTAATAGTGTTTTTTGTATTTATATAATTAAGTTCATAATTTATAGGATATTACTTAAATAATACTCACATTTCAGTTGTTCGTTGAAATAGAACAATTTTGAAAAACTTGAAATAATTAGTATTGTCAAGAATTAATTACTGACAGTTAGTAAAACACCAAGTATATTTGCAATTTTTTATCGCATTATTAAAGACTTTTAGCTTATAAATAAAAAAAACTTTCAAATTTATCAATTTTATATCAGTTTTCTTTTATTAAACTTTCATTTATTCCTAATCTTTTGTATTTTATCAATATTAAAATCAAAATAATAAAAAAGCAAAATTTGAAGATAAATGCCTGCTAGAACATCAAAGTTCCACAAAGAGATCGATTGAGTAAATAGTTCAAGATTTGAAAAATGTTACTAAGAAAAATCATCGCATAAAATTCTTTGACTGGGGAATGAGACAGACTATGGGTGATTCAGTTTCTTATTAGGGATCAATTCTAGATAACAAGCTCTTGGGTTAAGTGATAAATTATGCAAAAAGAGGATTAATTGGTAATTTATTTGATGTTATAGTGGCCGATGCTCTTGAGACAGTACTGCAGTCAATCTCAACTATTCAACACTCTCAGACTCTCAATTTATGACTAAGATTCTAATCCACGAACTGCAGTAAAATGGTTATTTATTTTTGTGGATTACTAACAAGAAATTAGAGGTGGCGCTGCAATGCTTGGAGAAGATTGAATATGAAAGAATCAAATTAATTACATGGATCTAGATCAGCAAAGAGAATCTTTTGAGAGACAATATAGGATTCTATCTTAGACATTTCGCTGAGTTCTGTTTAGTTGCTAGGAAGAAAAACAAATTTGCTGAATTATCAAAAATAACCAAAACTCATAAAACCCCAAACATTATAGTGGTAAAAGTTACCGATTCCTCAAGAAAGCCAGAGCAGCTTTTTCAGATTATTGAATAATTTTGCCCAAATGGAAAATATTTAAAGATATTTGGAAGAGTGCACAATCAAAGATAAAAATGGGTAACAATCGGAAATGATTCCATCACAAGAAAGAAGCCTAAACAAGAGAAAGCTAGACTCAAGCTTCATATAGCAAACATTAAAGGTTTTAGCCCTCAAAAGCTTATTATAATATGACAATTTATTTTATATTCAATAATATATAAATTAATTTAATTAAGATTCACCTATTCTTATTTTTATATGACTTAAGGAGTCTTATTAGCATTTTGAAAAAGTATTTCACATTTTTTATGAGATTAATCAATTAATTTAGGCGAAATACTATTATAATAGGCAAAAATGAGGGAACAATAAGCTCTAGATTTGATAGTGAACTTTAAGCCAGTTTATCAGACTTCCTTAACTTTGGACTAAGATCATTTTGAAAGAATTTAAACTTAAATCAAGCAAGCTAGCAATTCCAAAGTAATAAGGATTGGTTTTGGAGGAAGAGGGAGCTCTGCTGGACAAGCCACTCTAAATAACTACTTTAAAGGATCTAATTACAAAATTAAGATTTAGTTAATGGTTACCATTAATTAATTAACTTTTTTAATAGACAATTTTGAGGAGGAACCTATCCAGAGAACAAGCACTAGAGGGGTAAATTAAAACTAAATAATCATAATGAAATTATAGAGAAGAAGAAGAGGTTCGTCAAGAATTGAAATTAGATAAGTGGGCAATGCACCCACAGATAGAAAAGTCAGATTGAATCTTAAGCCAATCAACCTAGCAAATGAGGTATTTATTTTTGAACTTTCAAAATCAAAGATTAAAATTCTGATGATAATAATTGTCTATAAATATTGAAAACTAATATCTTTACAATGAATAATATTAATCGATTTCTTGAAATGTATTTATTCACAAATAACTTAGAAACAAAATTGGGTATATTATTTATAGTATCTTTAGCTGCAATTTTCATTATCTTTTTATATATAGAATTCTATCCCTAAAATTGTTGTGTTTATTCCAAAGAGAGTACGTACTCCATATATAATTGCAAACAACAAAATAGGTAGTAAATAAATACTGTTATTTTCTATGAAATGGCAAAACTTTTTAGGAATGATTAAAATTTTTAATTATTTCTTACTTGCTTATCTTCTGAATGTTAGAAATGGCAAAACTTTTTAGGAATGATTAAAATTTTAATTATTTCTTACTTGCTTATCTTCTGAATGTTAAAACAAAATAATACTAAATAACCTATGAAATGTAGAGTATTTGAAATCAGCAAATCAATAATTCCTTCCCTGTTTGTCAAAGGTAACAAAAATTGAATTGTTTATAGTGTGAATAGTAATTGAGAGTATTTTAGAAATAAATATTTGTAGATAAATTAATTAAATTAGGAACTTCAAAATTGACTTTCATTTACTAGGGGAAGTTGTTAAGTTTATGAAAATGTCCTTCATATTTTCTGAGGAGCTACTAGATACAGATTAATTATCCTTTTTATTCTACTTCTTTATACAATTCCTAGGCCTATTTTGCTATTAAGGCTTTAGCTTTTTTAATTTAGATTCAATCGATTTCTACAAAGAGCTTGTTTTTGGCTACTAGACTTTTTCTTACTCTTTATTAGCAACTCTCGATGATATTTTTGCAGGTTATTTTTACTATTAGCTTTAGAGGACATCATTTTAAGTTATAGATCGCTTGTCTATGATACTATAACTATTGGTTTTACTAACATTTTCCTCTTATATATAAGAGCCTTTTTCTAAAGTTAAGGATTAGTCAATTGCTATTTAGGTCCTGGTGGTTTTATGTCTTGCATTAATTTATAATCTCAAATTTTGGCAATTATAAGACAGTTTTTCTTCCCCTTCATAGTTGCTCTGAATAAAGAAATTTTCAACTTTAATATTTTGGTCAAGTTTAGCTGTTTCAACTTAGATCTATTTTTTAAGCTTCTGTTTATCATCTTTTTCACCAATATTTATCAGTTGTTTACTATCACTTTTATTTATAGTCTTCTTTTTGTAGCTTACTTTAATTATGTCAGATTCAGGGTCTTCTATCTCATTATATTTTTATAATCTTTTCTAATACAAATGATTCCTCTCATTTATAATCATAAAGAGCTTTGTTAAATAGACTGGCTTTAGTTGTTACAGCTAGGCTTGTATGACTATTCTTTTTTTGGAATTGAAACATCTCTAATAGTTTTTTAATCTATCCTCATTGAGTTTCCCTTAGCAATTACTTTTAAGGATTTACCTAATTTCATTCACTTATCAATTTTTCCAATTAGTTTATTCTCATTATTCTTCATCTTGAGTTCTCTTTTCTTCTCAAAAAAATCTCTGGGTTGATAACCTTAGTGTGGAGTAAGTATTTACTTTAACTCCTCATCCCAGCAGTGTCTAGTAAGCCTATTAAATATTTCAATCCTCTTGTTCTACATTGCTACTCATTTTTAGTTCCTACATCTGTAACAACTTATTTCCAGTTCTTCCCAACAGTTATCGGTGCTTTCACAAATCTATTGTGATCATCATCTGACCATCTCTCAGAGGTCATCCTTGGTTCTCCATTTTCCTTCATTGAAAACTCTTTCTTGATCATAAATCCATGAGGGTTATTTGGGTTCAACATCATTCCAGAATTATTCAATTTTCTCTGGATTTATAACTACATTTATTAGAGCGTCATTTCAGTTGGGTCAAGCCTGATTTTCCATTTCAAAACCTCTACAGTTAATTAGCCAGCATCAATAAGCTTTTTGAATTTATAACTTTTTTTCCTCTCTAAGCAATCTTTATCTTTTCTTGACCCTGCTATTTACTTTAACTCTTTTGGCTTCAGCTTTTATCTATTTTTCTTCCCCATTATAGTTAACTTTTTCGTATTTCTTGGTTCTGAATGGCATAAATTACCCATTATCCTAATATCTTCTGTATAGCAATGACTCTCTCCTTTTGTAAGATTTTTTGGGTCTTTGCATCTATAGCTGAGGATTCTGCAGCAGAAGTTCTGGGTACCCTACTATAGTTAAAGTTTCTCATTTCTTAGGATCTCTTCAAGATCTTTGGCTTCTCCGTTATCAAATTCATCAAGCTAAGGAAGATTGATTCCTTCAAAGTTGTCTTTAATTTTTTTAGTGACCACTAGGAAATCTTCTTGCTTGAGATATTCACCGTTTTGCAATGTATGATCCTTGTCTTCTTCATCTTCATTCGTATCATCTTATAAATTTTGGTATTCATTAGTATCAATTTCTCCTTTTGACAGTCTCTAATCTTATTTGAGTAAACTTCTTAGAGAGTTTAATGCACCAGTCTGATTCTAGGTTTTATTAAGTGTTTCTCGAAAAGCGTCAAGTCTTCTAAGTCAAAGTTACTAATCAGCTACTGAAGCTCAAAAGCAGAAATATCCCTCATTTGATCTTTCATATTATATTAACTGCTGACTTACATCTGGTGAGGTTATTGATATAAATTGCTAAGTGCTTAGTTTTAGTAAAACTTAGAGTGAGAGACAGGAAGTAGAGGAAGCTCATCTTTGATCAAACTCTCATTTGTTATATCAATTGATTTATTTTATCTTAACGCCGATTATTTATATTAAAAATTATAAAAAGGTGTCTTATAGATATATTGCAAATTTAATCATAAAATTTATATTGCTAAAATCACACTGTTTCAACAATTTTTTTTTATCTTTTTCTTTAAGTATATTTCAGTTTTAATACTTAATATTAATTTATTTAAGCAGAACTGCAATTAAATTAATACCCTTAAAGGAAAAATGCACATCTATAACTTTCTTAAACTTAAAGCTTAATTTTTAAATGAATTTTATTATGATATTTATAAAAACATTGGATTTTTAAAATATTACGATTTTGAAGTTGAGTAAGGCTGCATGTAGTTGTGAGTGGATAGTAAATTAGCTTTATTTCTTGTAAAAATTCCAATAATTGTTAGTTTTAATAAGCGTACTTTTCTAATATAAAAATATCTTACTTCTTTTAATTCATTCAATTTTATGAAGCACTTAAAAGATTAAAATTAAAATTGGCAGAATTAATAATGAAATTTATAAAGTTCTAAATGAGTATAATTGAAGTACAATAATTTAAAAATGTTGCCATAGTTAACTACTACTGAAGGACAGACACCTTCCTCCTAAAATCAATCATAAAATAATAATTTCAAATTCATTAAGAAATACATTCAGCACTCTATATTTAAGATAAATTGCTATTAATATAGATATATTTTTCCTATTTAATCAATTGAATAGCAAATAATGAAGTTTTAAGATGGTGGGGTAAAAGAAGATTGACTTTGACTTGGCAATAATTCTTATGGTAAATTCTCTAAAATCTCATGCAAAACTGTATAAACATACAAAAAGATGAAGTAAATTAGAAATTGATGGCATAGAGATGATCCATGTCTGGTATCTGCAATAAGTGTACTATTATTCATTATTGGATACATTTAAGGAATCGTCTTGCAAACAAGTAATATAAATATTAAAGTGATTTATTTTTATTATTTTTTTATACTCATATTTATACAATTGCAGAAAGATTTCATGATATGTTAAATAATCTGTGGTTTACACTTTCAGGAGTAGTTGTATCTAGTATTTGCAGATGGAAAGCTTAACAATAAATGAGGAAGGAAGATAAAGTAGAGGTTCACAAAACCTTAAATACCATAGAACCAATGTATGCTTTCGATATTCATTGTAATGCCTTCTTTCCGATGTTTGTATTTTGTTATGTACTTGAGGCAAAATAAATTTGATGCATTTTAATCAGCATTTAGTTTTTTTTGTTGTTGCCTATGACAAGAATTTTATTCTTAACCTTCAAATAAGCGATAAAATTTTATAAACTATTAATATTCAAATACTTTAATCAACAGTTTTCTTAAAATCATCTATCTTCAAGTACCATTTACCTTAATTGCGTTACTTTTTCAAGTTAATGATAACTTTCTGATCAAGGACAGTAGTTTATTTGCTATTCTCAATCATTTTGAAGTATGAGTCTAGATTTTACTTCTTAAATTTAACAATGGGACCCTATTCATGATAGTAAGATGTAAGATTGCTCTATTTTCATGAACTCCTTATCTCTGAAACTTAACTTGCTCTCTATAAATTTTTCAGCCTACTACCTTTATATGGAATTTTCTGATATATAATTGTTCAGGTCTTCTTTAAGAGTGAGCATCCTAGAATCTACATAAATTTTATCAAGACGCTTAGAAAGAGATATTTCCTGATTATTCCAAAATTGTTGGTAAATTTGATTGTTTGAGATTTTTGATTGCTTATTTAACAAAAGCTTCAATTTATAAATCAAGTTTAGTTCCTTTGTAATTTTTGATTTTCTCAGAGAATTTTCTCGCATAAGTTTCGATTTCATTTCACTTACTACAGTTAAGTCAACTTTTAATTACTATATGTTCTGCTTATCTAAGGGTATCTTCTTTATGAATCATTTACAGTTTATCAGTAATTTAATTCTTATTTAGATTAGTGTCAAAAGCCAAGAATTCGTTATTGTGTTAATTATCATTAAGTTCATAAGCATCAATGAAATCATTGTCTATCGAATGAAATCAATCAGTTATTTTCTTTCTTTGTTTTGTTATAGGCATTTTGAAATTGATGATCTTCAAGAGGTTTGCATGATCTTTGGTCTCAAGCGTTTCATTATAGATTAATCCTCTCTGAAGAATGATTAGTCTTCTTTAACTGTGTTAGTTTAGTAGTATTTTCTTCTTCCTCTTTGATTTTAGAGTGTTGTTTTTCAAAACCTTGGTTGTAGCTTTGCATTTTCTCTCCCAATAAGGCAATGGGTTGAAAGAGTATTGATGCACTCTTAATATTAATTCTGATGTTAGTATTTGTTGAGGTGATCTGATCTTATGTGTTATTTTAGAGATTTGAGGTTAGCGTACCAAAGTTGTTTATGTTATTGTTTGACTTAATTGTAGAACCTCTGTCTCTTTGCTCGTAGAAAAATAAACTTTACAAGTCTTCTATTTTTTTCCCTACAGCAATTTCTGTTAATAAAAAGATTTTCTCGCATACATAGTGTTCTTTCTTTGGAACAAATTCATAATCCTATTTATTTCCCAATAAATTTAACTAAATATATAAAGTATAGCTAAAATATTTAGTGATATTAAATAAAAATTGAATAAAATCAGTTTTTCTTTAAATTGAACTTTTCTCTAAGAATTGATTTAATTTGTCTAAATTCATGTTATTAAAAGAAGTTACTAATAATATCTGTGACTTATTCTCCTTCCTTGTCTTGATTTAGGGAATTACTAATTGTAGTTTTTATCTTTAGAAGAAGTATCTTTATAAACTTATAAAATATAAATAATCGTAAAATACTTAAGAGCATCTTTAATAGATTTCTAGCTTGGAAGCCTCTGTCTTGCTGTACTTTGATGAGTAGGGCTTTAAACTGCAGATGTTTTTCCGCCTTCAATTTAAGTTAAGGTAGGAGGCAATTTCTTCTCTGTCTTTGGACTTTAGTTTATAGAGTTGTCACTAAATTTCATTTAAATTCTAGCTCGACTATCTTGATTACTATAAGGGCTAGAGCTTAGCTCTTAAGAAGCTACAATTTCATCCTCCTTCTCAGGCTAAGCTGCTTGATTTCAAATCTATTTGTAGCGAAAGGAATATAGTTGTTTTATTTTGAGGTGTTGCAGTCTTTTCTAATTGAATCTAATACATTATTATTTCTGCCATCTTGTTAATTGATAGAAGTCTACATTTCCTTTCTAAATTTGAGGTTAGGATCTCTTGAGAAAAGGCTTATGAAACTCTAAATCTTCCTTCTAGGATTATAAATGTTTATTTGCTCTCTTTCTACTTTTAAGGAGGATTCCCTTTTTAACCAGGTTGCTAAATATCATCTTAAAGCTTAGAGGTATCTTTTATTATGCCTGTAGGACTGTCTTTATGTTTGACACTTAGATTTTCTTGAGACTTTCTTTACTCTAAACTGAATAAGTACTGATTGTGTCATCATTACCTTAGTCTTAGAAGAACTGTATTCTACTTTCAGATTAACGATTTATACTGGAATTTGTCATTCCTCCTAGAAATGAGTCTCCACCTCTCCCTGCCTTTGCAAGTCTGGAAGTTTTATCAATTGACTTTAGATTTTTATTATGTGTTAGATGAAAAGGTTAGATCCCTGATAAATCATAAGGGTTAAGCTGTTTACTCTTTTGAAACAACTTCTTTTCTCTTGGAAACAGAGATTTGTAGATTTCGGTTTACAGCCCATCTAAATACTAATCAACGCCCGTTTTCATACCTATAAAGCTGTAGACATCCATTTTTCTTCTTAATCTTCAATGTTCTTGAGTATATTAATCTTCGATCCTTTCACTTTTTTTAAGAATTATTTTATAGATGTATTGCATTTCTTTTGTAGTCTAATTTGTTCTCTTAAGTATGGCAAACTGCTAGTAGAATTTTCAAACAACTTTTTTCTGATGCCTGTTAGGTTTGATGTTGTCCATTTTAGTGAAATTAATTTTGGGATTTATTATTTCTGCTTCTCAATATATCAAGAGTTGAATAAATTTTAGTAATTTTCTTAATTTTAGTTGCGATACTAATGATCTTGACATCTACTTAAAGTTGACTTGCTTCTTAAAGTATTAAAATTATCGTTCTGCTTCTTTATTTTAATATATTTATTAGATTGTTATCTCAAAATTAAATTTAATTCGTTGCCAATTATTGAGCCTCTATGATTATTTCTGCTCCCACTATCTTCTTTTTTAACTTAAATATGCAGATTCTATGTTTTCGTTTAATGAGCTATTATAATAGGGATTTGTAGTATCAATCTCAAAAGTAGAAGTTTATAACAATGAATCAAACTAATTCCTAGTTTGGAGAGTAGTATATCTTTGAGACTATGGAATCAGGTGGTTATGTTTATTTTAATCTTATTGAAGGCAATTCCTCTTTTAACTGTTTCATATGCTATTTATCATTTTATTTCACTATTTGATTCATATAAGCAAGGCCTCTGTTTAAATAAGAAGTTTTTGATTGATCTTTATAAATATAATTTCTTAAGTTAGTTCTATGAGTAGATCTTTCGTTTCTGAAATCTTAAATATAGCGAAGAATTTCTCTCTGAATAATAAGCATTAACAGGGGAATTTCGACTTCTAATTCTTATTTTATAAATATAAAAGTTATAAATATATAATTATTATTATCCCACAACTATAGAGTTAAATTTCACTAAAAAGCGAATTTTTATATTTTATTTGAGGAGTAAAATATTATTTTAGCATTAATTTGGTAAAACAAGATTATACTTTTAGTTAAATATTAATAAATATTTTTCCTTTGATATAAATGAAATGCTTTAACAAGAGGAAGTTATCAATGAAAAATTAAAAATCAATTATCATAACTTTCAAGATAAAGAATGTTATCTAAGAAATTACTTTTTCAAATGACAAATTAAATTATTTGAAAAGTAATAGCTATAATAAGTGAGTTTTGAAATAATGTAGCCTCCCCCAAATTTAGCAATTCGCAAGAGAAAAGAGCCATTAAACTTAAAGAAAACATAGAACATTAATACTAAAAATAACATTGACAATTTTAATGCAATGGACCCTTGAGTTAAGTATTAAACAAATTTTTAAGAAAAAAAGCATAAATATAGAAACATAATGTATAAATAATGAAAGTTAATCACTCAAACTTCAAGATTTTATTTTATTAAATTAAAAATTTGGCATTAAATTAATCATATAAAATAATAAATTATTTATTTCTAATGTTGATGTTTTAAATAAAAAATCTAAACCAATTCTACTTCGATTTGCAATTCATTTTAGGCTCTCTGTTTCAGTTTATATTTTTCCTTATGATATTATAGTATATAAAAAGGTTTAATCGCAAAAGAAGTTGCCTATAAAATTAAAAATGACAGCAAAAAAAAATTCACTTTGAGAATCAAGTTGATGATAACATAAGATTGATAGACACTTGTATTTAAAATTTCAAAATTGATCTATAATTTATCGCTCATTCAAACATTCAATAAATAAAAGAGCAGATAGCTTACACTTTAAATAAGTCTATTTCAGACAGAAGTAACTCAGAGCTTGGTATGTATGAATAGATGAAGGAGCATCAGTTAAGTTTAGAGTTGTAGAAAAAACATAGAACAAGTATAAGCTTATTTAAAAATAAAGAAGGAACTTCAACTTTGATATTTGATTTTTTGATTGAATCAGGGAACTTTGAAAAAGTTTACAAACTAGTGGAGGCGAATACAATCCAGTAAAAAGTAATCATATGCAGTGGTTTTATTTTCATATGTTCAATATGCAACCAAATGCAGAATACACTTTCATTATATTTCCATTTACAAAAATATCAAGTTCTTTAATAATAACTAGAAAATTTGGATGAAGTTTTTTTAGTTAAAATGGTGTCTAAAAAGCTACGATTATGAATATACTTAATTAAACTGTATTGGGAAAAAAAGTAGTGTACTTATTAAAATTCAAATTTAGCTCCCTCTAATATTAACTCTAATGAATGCGTGAAAACAGCTTTTGCAAAGCCTATAACTTATTCAAAAATTCTAAGCCAAATTATTAGTATAGAAAATTAACATTTTTAAGATTAGATAAGCCGGCGTTGAGCTTTCAAATAAATCCTGGAGTTAAAGGAATAATTTTATAAGAAATATTAGGCTATACCCCTCTAGGTATACCCATGTTAATAATTAAAGTGACTGAATATACTTGAGTTCAAGCAAAATAAAAGCAAATTATTATATTGTCGAGAACACACTCAGGAGAGACTTATACTTCATTTATTTTAAATTTAGAAATCAACGATAAGATATTTTCGCCCACACCAAGTTTGGTTACAAGGCTACCACAGCGAAAGGATAGAGACTACATTATCAGCAGCGGTGGGACTTGGTAAGTTTCACCACGCCCTCTTTAATTCTTTACAGGAAGCAGATCTCTGCGAGCTCTACGGGAAGTACTCCCCGTCACTAGTTGAGCAGAAATGCCACTAGTAATAGGGGCTCTTACTATGTATGCATTTCGATTTGGGGTGATGTGGAATGGGGAGCGGGTGGTTTTTCGGAGTTTTTTGTCTTCACGACGAAATACGTCACGGATTGACAAATCGAATTACTCAGATATGTCTACGTCGTGACTAAGATTGATGGTTTGATTTTAGTATTAAACAGTGATATTTTAAATTAATTTAAGATTACTCATTAACTAATTAATTTTAAATTAAATTTTTTAATCTTTTCTTTTTTGTTTTTTGCTTATTTAGAAATCTTTACTTAATAAGAGGGAAAAATCGCCATTAAAAACCATTAAATTTCAATTTTTAAATGGACACTCTCCTAAAATAAATACTGATTTATTTAGGTCTTTATCCAAATTTAATGAATACTGAACTGATTAAAAATTTTATTAAAGGGATATACAGGGATGGGAACAATTATATGTTAAATTCTAATTTTGATAATTTTAAGTTGACAATATTTTATTATAAAATTTCAATTATTTTTAACAATTTTTCGAATTGCTTGATACTGTACATATAAATATAAAATCTGCTTAATTTAAAGCTTATGATTTTGAATAGATTCATTCCTCTTTGATGAATTAAACTATATAAGTTTACTTTAAGATTTTCCTCAAATTAAGAAATTAAGATAAAAATATGATATATTCTTGTTCCTTGTGTTTGCCCTGATGGAGTGATTTAAGGTAATTCAAGAGTTATATTTTCATTAATTAAAAATATGTAAATATTTATTTCTCACTCTTTCATCTATGATTTAAAATGACAATGGGAGCAGCCTGATTAAGATCTTCATCCAGAAATATCAAGTTTAAAACGAAGAATGCAAAAAATGAATCAACAGAAAATATCAAATTAAAATATGCAACCTTCTTTATAAATTTTAAATAGAATCTAGATTTTCTTTGATATTCACTGTCATTCTAAAAAGTTGAGTCCATTCTTTTATGGGTGTAACACAGCTTCTAAAGGAGGCCTTACTAGCTGGACAAAAACAAGGTTGCTTCCAAAGATTTTCGCAAAAAAGAATCATAGATTAGCTTTGAAAAAATGTGAGTATAAAATTTTACCTCGGATAAATTGGGAACAGGGAGAGTTGTAGCTTGGGATGAGTTTAGTATCACAAATAGTTTTACTTTTGAGAATTCTTTCTTTGGCTACAGAGATATAGAGGGTGAAATTATATTGAATAATGACGAATTAATATTTTTATTTATCATTGCTAAGAAATAAAAGATCTTTAAAATTCAATGCTATACAAAGCAAGACTATCAAGAGCTAGGGAAAGATTTTCTAATAAGTTTATTTGAATTCCTCATGATTGCACAGCAACTTGAGAAAGATCTAGTAAAATCTAATGGATGGCTCAGGCCAAAAAAACTTTTAGAAATGACTGGTGAATCAGCTTTGGAGATAGATTAAAGAGTGGCTCAAAAAGTTAAAAGTTACTTCATGAAAGATAAATAAATATTGATCTTTTAATTAGTGTTTATTTAAGTTCAATAAAAACTTTAATTTGAAATTGATCATTAGGGAGGGATAATTAAAGTCAAATGAGCCAAATATTTTAAAATCATATGATTAGTATAAAGATTAGATGAAATTTGAAGACTACTACCAAATGATTCAAGCTATTTTAGAATCCAAGAAAGCAAGAAAATGAAAACTTAAGTTGGAGGGAATATGAATCAATTATATAATCATATAGATAATTAAAGCAAATCAAGTGCAAGAAGAAAACAGAATGCATTTCAAAACTATTCAAATATTATATATAAAATTTCTTGTTGCTTCATTATGTATTAATAAGTATTCTCCCTTATAAAATTAAAATTATTCATAACTCAGCGTAATATGCGAAAATGACTCAGTAAAATTCATTTTTAAATTTAAAATAATGAAATTATTAACCTTTTCTATAACATGTTCCATTCATTAATTTAATTTGTTTTAAACATTCTAAGCGAAATGATGGAAAATTTTCAGACTTATATTAAAACAAGAAAAATACAGATATTGCAGATAAATTCAATAATTAATTTAACATGGAAGATAGAAATGACTTTTCAGAGGATTAATTATATAAAAACAGTTAATGAAGATAGCTTGAGTTTATATACTTTTTATTCATTGAGAAACACAAGTCGGGCGAGCTTCAGATTGAAAGGAGACTCTATTACTAATGATCAAATTTCAATTGAAAATGGTACAATTAAATAAACTCTTATGAAATTAAAAAATGATAATTATCACTCAAATTAGCTAGAACCACAAAGAGAAATAATTATAGAATAAATCAGATTTGTAAAATAAACTTCAACCATAGAGTGAGATATCTAAGATTTTGATTTTGAGCTCACTCATAGAGATAAAACTCCAAGAGTAAAGGTAAATATGAGAAATACTAATTATAATAACACATTTGCAGACAATCCTCAATCTGCCTTAATTTTATATTAAATTATTTTACCAATAAAAATAAACAATAAGAATAAATAGTAATCAAAATAGAAATTACCTAAACTGTTTTCTTTATTTGAAAAAAAATGATTGGATATAAACTATATTTAAATTATTTATTTAATTTTTATTTATTACTACGCTTCTCTAACTCCAGAAGCCTTCTAACTTGATTAGTAATAAGAATTTGATTCAGGTGATGAACTTTACATGTAAAATTGCTATAATTAGCGAGAATATTTTTCTATAAAAGTGTTTCAAAATGTTGAACAAATTTAATAAGGGAAAGATCCAATCAATACCCCAAATAGTTCATTTATATAATTGGGTTGCTTTTATACAATATTTAAATTATACTCAATTAATTATTAATAACTTTAAATGCCTTTTAAAATACAACTTATTTTATGGCTAGCCTCATTAATTTGTAAATTAAACAATTTTTTGAAAATTAATTATTTAGAAATTTACTAAATACATATTACAAATTATAAAGCTATAAAAATAGAAATATATAACAATTAAGTATTATAAGACAGGTCATATCAGGAATAATCTCATATATTTAAATTAAGAAATAATTTTAGTTTGTAAACTAAACTTTATGGATATTATACAATGATGAAAAATCAATCTTTGTTGAAATATTTTTTAGGTTTTAAATGACTGAAAAAGAGTTAACTTCTTTAACTTATATTAATATCTTTTTAGTTAAATATCAGCGATTCAGTTGCTTTAGTGGGTAAAAAATAAAAATAAAAAACAAATTTAGCCTGAATTAAGGAAGACTTTTCATTTCCAACAAAAATGGCTTGCTTATAAATTCCTAAATATAAAATAGTAAAAATCAGCTGCTAAATAAATCATCACAACTTATTAGAAATCTGGGAGTTTAAAACTCATCTAATTAGGAGGAACTGGATAAATCTTAATAATTAGCAAATAATTAAGCTTTAACCTATAATCTAAAGGATAAATATCAATGAAACTGAAAAATCCTCGCATTAAAACACAAAGGAGCACTCTACTATTTAAATAAAAAGTTCTTATGACACTTAGAAGTTCAATATACTCAAGATGAATTAGCAAAATCAAAAGTTTCATAACTTAAGAAAATTGATATCAGCTCAAGCAATCAATTGGGTTAAAAGATGATAAGTGATTATAATAATGTCAACTATAATGAATATGATAAAAAGAGTGAAATAAATTTAAGTGCTTCCAACCCAACGCCTTTCTATAAAGATATGAAGTTTCAAATTTAAGCTGAAAGAAATTTCGCAAGAGTAAATTAAAATCGATACAAGGCATTTATTGAGTATTTTATATATAATATTGCATAACACACATATCTAGAAGAGCTACTAACTATCGAAAGGCATAATAAACAACAGGGAAGAATAAGATGCTTCAAAATATCCATTCAAGCTTGTATCACAAGAAGTTGACTTGCCTTAAGTTATCAAGTAAGATCAAACAACTAAGAACATCTAATTGAACCGCTAAGATAATATTTTTGTAGATAGAAAATAGAGTGGATAGTACAATTAGGTAAAAGCTTTTTTTAATTAAGCTGTATAACAACAATAAGATGTTCGAGTTGTAAGAAAATAAAAAAGGTCCCCTTAGGCAAATGTCTATAGTCATTAAATATAGAGACTTGACAGCCAAGATAGCAATAAATTGAATAAAAAGAATAGAGGTAAGGTCTTATAATTAGAATCTAAACAATAGGAAATCTTCATAAAATGTAAGCAAGTCTAGAAGAATTTAAGAATAGATTACTCAAAATTAAACCGTTTTTCTGAAGGAATAGTATCCCATAATGCCGATTATGCCTCCGGAAAAGAAAATAATTCAGCCAAATTAAAATAAAAAAATATCTCAAAAACAGTTTAATTAACTTCTATTTAATTTAAGCAATTAAAAAACAGTAATTTGGCATTTTGCACAATGTTTTTTATGCAACCTATCGATAATATTATTACTAATATAATTAACAAAAAAGATTTCCAATATTCTTAAGCTCAGCATTAAAATAGATTCAGGCAAACAAATTTTGACATTAGAAACTTGAAGCATGTTATTAAGAGAAAAAACGAGTTTTTTTACTAAAAATTTTCAGCTTCAAATTTCTAGACCTGAAATCAATCTTTATATTTAAAGTCTCAGTATAAGATTAGCTTACATTAAGTTTTACAAACTTATAAATCTCAATCTTAACCTCATACTTATTTATCATAAGATAAAGAAGGGTATGCTCTGCTTAATAAATCTAAGAATAAAATCGAATTAGATCCGCTTGTTTTAATGCAAATTGCTTAGCAATCTAGTTCCAATATTTCGCAAGGCTGTTTTATCTCTAGAAAGTCCAACTCGATAGCAAGAAAATAATTTCAGCATTTTGTAGATGTCTTAGAAGAAGGATTTGCCTAAACTCTATCAAGAATAAATGTATAAATAAATTATTGAGGATCCAGATGAACTTAACTTAAGAAATCAATTATAGAGCATTCTTGAAAATATGAGAGAAAATAATATTATAGTTCAGGAAACTCAAGCAATGCTTGGTAAAATGTCTAGATCAAGAATTTCAAGGGTCTTCGTTTTAAAAAAATATTTTAATAAATATATGAAAAGTAATTGTTAATCTTTTAGCATTGAAATTAAGCCAATATAAAAATATCATTATAAATAAATAAAAAAGATACAATTAAATTTTGAGTGATGAATAAAATAAATATAGGTATCTTATTTGTACCCTCAATTATAGAATGGATAAATCAATTTATCCGAATTCAAGCATAATGAAGGCTTTTATGAATTAATGAAAATTAATCTCCTAATTTAATTACTATATATATAATTTATAATAGTTCTCTTCAACTTCCAACATCAATTGGAGGTATATCTGTTTCTGATTTCTCAATCTCTTCTGCATAGTCATCAAACTCACGATCTGAGTTTCCCATGTCCATATCTTCTTCTTCCTCCTCCTCTTCATCTCTCTGATCGAAACCTAAAGGCTTATAGACTTAATCCTTGGAATAGACCAGACCAGCTTATCAAATTCCTTCTAGAAATTCTCTTCTTCCTGTTCTAGAGCCTTTTCCTAAGTCTAATAACTCTTTATTTATGCACACTGAGTATGATATGTTTGTGAAAATGTTAATATTCATATTTTTGCAACACTGTTAATTTAATTAATTGCTCTTTTGAAATTTAAATTATAACTCAGTTATTTGATGGGGAGTATAATTTTAAATACAACTTTCCCTGGTCCTCTTAAAATAAGTAGTAAAGTACCTCTTTTATTATTAATTATTAATGTCTCACAGTCATAAAAGATCCTCCTTGCATTAGGAAAGGATGTTTACTTTGATCACTGGATTTCTCTACGGTTTTTACTAATACAATGGTGAGTCACCCCTTTGATAAAATAAAAAAGAAAATGCAAGCCTAAGAGGAGTTCTTTGATCAAGGAGGATATGTTAAGACTTTCAAGAGTGTGTACTCCAAAGAGCAGTGGATTGAATTTTATAGAGGATGTTTTCCCCCATTCTTTGGGTCTATATTGTACAGAAGTTCACAATTTGTTTTATTGGATGTTATATACACTAAGTATTCAAAAATTACATTCAATGTATCTATGACCATTTTAAATTTGATATAATTATAATGAAACTTTATTGATAAGCATGATGCATATATGACTAAAGGATTCCATTCACTACAGGTCTAGAACCTAGAGTTATAGCAGGAGGTTCTGTAGGAGGCATAGCTTGTTCAATTATGAAATGCCCTTTTGAATATGCAGAGGTAAAGAGACAAACTGGTTAAACCTCGGAATTCACACACATCTATAAAGGATTTGTCATAGTAAATATAAGAAACGCAAGACTACTAACTTCCTTCTATATCTTCCAAGATTACTACAGAAGGAATACTAAGTTATTTGTAACTAAAATAGGATAATTCATTGCTAGTCGTACTTCTGCTTGCATGTCTTTCTGGCTAATTTGGCCCTTGGAGGTTTTGAAGAATTAAATATAAGCTGAAAAAGCGCAGTTCTGTATTACAGTTAGGGAAAGAGTAAGAAATATTATTCAGAAACATGGGACAATGGGTTTGTAAAGAGGTATATTTGCTTGAAGTAAGAGCATATTTAATTTAGATATGGGGCTTCTATGAAAGTTATGTAGGCAGCTTAGAAAAAATTAACAGAATGGAATAATAACATAATTTTATTTCATCTATTAAATTAATGTTTTAAAAATTAGATATATGTTTATGAAAAAATGTCTACATCTTTAGTTATTTATATTTTTTAAAATACAATTACGTAATCCAATATCTATAATGGAGTCAAAACAACCTTTTTGGAAAAAAACTTATTGAATTCCTAGAAATATGTTTTTTTTATAACTAACCACTGGTTTTCTATAAAGAGCAACAAGTACAATTTCCGGCCATCCTTTGTTAAAATAAAAACTAAGATGCAAGCCAAAACAGAATATTAAAGCAACAGTAATACATTACAATAGTAAAATAAATATATCAAAAAGATGGAGCTATTGGATTTTACAGAGGTATGATACCTCCAATACTTGGATCGATTGTTTTCAGAAGTTCTTAATTTGCAATTGTAGAAGCAGTTGCATAAATTTCACAGGGCAATAAGTTACTCACAAGTGAAATTATTTAATAATCTAAAATGTCATATAATTAATTCCATATACTGCTGGAATGTAATCCAAAGTAATATTTGGAGGCATGGCTGTTGGCTTAGTAAGATCAGTATTGGAAAGTCCTTTTGAAAACGCCAAAATAAAAAGATAGACTAATTAATCTTGGAGATTTGATGGTACTATATATTTTTCCTATCCCATTTATAAATTCCTTTAAATTCCATGTACAGAGGTTTTTAATGACTCTTTGCAAAAATCTAGAATTAATAACATCTTACTTCTTAATATTTCATAATTTTAAGAGAAACACTAACTTAATGATGTCTAAGTTAGGGCAATATTTTGTTAATGGCACAGCAGCTTGTGAATCATTTTGGCTGATATATCCATTGTATTTTATTAAAAGTTAAATTCAATCTGTGCGGAAGGTTCTTGGAGATAGCTAAAGAAAGAGTTAAAATTGGGGAATTAAAAGACTTGGTAATGAGAATATATAAAATGAGATAATAAATCTAGTTCTGCACTTTATAATTTTGGATTTCTAATATATTTAAAGGATAAATAATTAATTAAAGAAATTATATTTTTGAAGAAAATTAAATTAAAATTTTTATGTATAGAAAAACTAAGAATATTATAATATATAAATCGCTTGTTTGGAACTGAATATGAAATGAGAAGAGAAATGTAATTTAAATTTAAAGCAGTAAAATAATATTTGTCTAAATTAGCGGAAATATGATTTCCCTTTACAAAATTGAGATTAAAAATCATTGAAACTTTGGATTTTATAGAGGCATTTTAGCTGGTTGCTACTGTATATTTTTTATAAATGGAGTTGCTATGATACCTATGCAATAAGCTTAAAAAGTCATTCAAAAATTATGGTTGTTAGATTAATCATAATTATTGGATAAAATTTGGAGTAAAGTATTTCAATTGGAAATTGATTATTATTTATTCAATTATTTTACTTCACAATAAATGTAACTATTATTCAAAAGTTTAGTTATTTTTAAAGTTAAATTTCGAAATTTAAATTAACAATAATTTGTGTCTACAAAAAAATTCAAATAGTTATGTATGTAGTATATATTTTAGAGTTTATTGAACATATTGGCACTTTCATAATGTTAATATAGCAAGAACTTATTAAATGAATAATTATATTATATTTTTTTATTTATTTATTAAAAATATTATTTTTCTTAGGGAAATTTTAAAGAACTTAATTATATGGCAATTAAGAGGCTTTAAAATAAAGGACGAGAACAATACTGTTATCATTAATTTACCATAGCAAATTAACTAGTGCATCCAAGAATCTCATCATTTTCATGATTAAGCTAAGCATTGTATTAATGTGAGATATTTTCATCACAATTGTCATAAGATTTACAAGAATTCTAAATTGACATGTAAAAGAATTTACTCTTCTTAGAGATGTGTTTTTTATAATGAGTTTTGGGATATTCTCAATATTTACTCAAAAATCGTTTAGCCTTTTGAAATATATAATAAATAAATTTGCATCCTAATTTTATTTAGGGCTTTACAGAAGCTAGCTTTGCTTGCCGAAGCTGTTGTAATTCAGAGATTACGAGGACTGTGATTTAGGATTATTTTTATATTGTTCTAAAAACTCATGAGGATTTACCGGCATCGTGTTTTTGAAGGAAGAGTTTTTTTTACTAAGTGTTTAGCTAATAGTTTGCTACTTCTATATTTGGGTAAATTAATCAATGGCTTCTATGTCTTTCTAAAAAGAGCTCATATTTTTCTAATTATCAGAGCTCTAAACAGAGAATGGGGACTCTGTGGTGCTGAGTTTCTTAAGTTAAGAGGGCAGCTTAAGACCACTGCAATTTTAGTAAACTTTATAATTAAAATCATAGTAGAACTAAAATTTATAATAGTTTAGATTTCCTCATCATACTTAGAAGCAATATCATTATTAAGAAGACTATTCTTATTAAAAAACCTATGGAATGAATAATTAGATTCTATCTAACTAAGACTATCCAGCATGGATTTCTTCTCACTGAATTGATCAACCTTACAATAATCATAGCTAAAGAAATTCTAGCTTTTATAGTCATGGGGAGAACTGCCAAAATTATTATTAGAATTATCAGACAAACTGTTTTAGTGATTCTCATTTATCCTAGATCCCGATTTTATTACTATGTTTCTGCAAGAATGGAATAAATCTAATTTTTTGAGTTTTTTTCGGTCTGTCTTTTTTATATTTTTATACTTTTCCCAGGTCTCGATCTCCTCACTGCTAACATCTACATTCCACTCACTTTAATGATATTAGTAAAAATTATTAGTATTTTGAAGAAACATAAATATATAAAATTATAGACATAGTAGTATTATAATTTTTTGCATTCATGATTGGCATCATCATTAGCAATTTGCTTCAATTCTTAGGAATCAATACACCTGGCATCTGATCTTTTAAAACCTACTGCCCTCATTATGCTAATCTGTATAGAAACTACCATTATTAGAATGCGAATTCTAATGATAATGGTTTTTGCTCTCTTAAAGAATTTATTCCCCTTTATTAACAATATTGCCCTAAATTAAATAAATCTAAGATTTGTTAAAACCTAAGAATGATATTTTTAAATATAATTATTGATATGTCTTAATTATCCTTAACAACAGAGAAAAAAATTCAAATTTAAATTGATATTTGTTTGGTCATAGACAAGGTCTGCCACAATACTTTTATCACTTTCCTTTCATATAATTTGTATATGTTTATAATATTAATCTTAATATTCTAACCTGCCACTTTTAGGACGCTTATAAATTTACATATACTTTTATAGCCTGTGAGTTGATAAATTATGTTTTCATAATTTTTATTAATTTTTGCTATAGACAGGCATTAATATTGATAAAACACAAACTTTAGGTAATTTCTACTTCTGCTTTGAACTACAGCTTCACCAACTTCGTGGCAGTTAGAATTTTTCTGATTAATGATCTTATAAAATTGTATTTTAAGTTGTTGTTTTGTTGTTGTTGGGAATGGAGTACTAGTAGTTAAAGTAGGAGTTGCAGTAGTACAATATTTTGTTATCGTCTGAGTATTTCTAATCATTCATGTTGGAGATCAAGTCAAAAATCTTATGTCTAAAAGTGGAACAATTCCATGTAACATTTGCAATATTTGAATAATAATAATTCAGTTTATTAATAAAAATCAATATTTAAATCTAATGTTGTAATATTAAGTTGAATTAAAATATATAGCGTATCTGGGCATTAACCCATACTATATCTTTATAAATGGAAGAATAAGATTTTAAGCATTGATTTGTTGCAGCAATTAAAAAACTTAAATTTAATTTGATATTTTGCAATCTCATTGCTATCATTTATTGAAAGTCCTATCATGTCATTCTTATCGCCAAATGAAATAGTTTAAATAAAAATCAAAGATCAATTAAGAACTATGACGAGATAGAATAAAATACTAATAATTATTTTTATAAATAAAAATAAAATCTTTCTAATATTTTTTATTTAGATTAAAATACCTCTAAATTCGATGTAAATAGTTTAAGTCTATCAAAGCAAGTAGTTAATGAAATTAATTTCTATTTTAATACAAAAAGACATCTCTTCTATTTAATATTAAATTTTTACTGACATGTCTGCTTAATACGGAATTAGACAATTGATCTGTAAGGAAGCATGGTATTAAAATGAAATAAGAAAGACCCAATAAACTATTTTAATTACTTTGCCTAATTTATCTACTTTTAAATTCAATTATTTCTTATTCTAGTCATATTATTTGATTATTTTTACTATGGTATGTTGTTTTCCCAATTTATTAATTACTATGCATTATTTTCTAAATATTTTAAAATGGATTTGCTGATGAAATATTTAATAATTTACTATTAGCATTTAGCATCTACTGAGTTTTCCTTTATATTTTCTTCTTAAAGTGTAGATTTGTTATGTACTTTGAGAAGTTGTGACATGCCTATTTTATTATATGAATTTATCTGGTCTTAATGGCTTTCTTTTTATCTTCTGTAAACATCATCTGTTATAGTCATAATTCATTTCCATTACTATTTTAAGTTAGGCTTATGAAATTGTGATACATAAATAAATAATAATATAAAATATATAGATATATTTGAACGACTTTTATGGAATTATATATCACACTAAAATTTTTTACAAGTTTTTTGAATTATTAAAATCTCAAATTTATTATAATAAAAAATAAAAAAATTTAAAGAATATCCTAAAAAAATTGCATTTCTTTTAAAACTTTAGAAATTTATAAACTATTATTTTATCAAATCTAAGATATGAACAATACTTTAATGGAATATATTAAGAAAATCTAACGTGCAAATTGATTAATTGCTATTATTAATAAACATCAAAATAACTATAATTAAGGCATAAAATAAAAAGTAACGGGAAAAAAATTAAGAGAAAATAAAAATGTACCTCAATATTTACTAATAATAATATAATAATAAAAGCATAGTAAATTTAAGTTTGTAAAATTAGCAAACTATTTATTTGTTATTTTGAGATACCTAGCAATTTAAGAATGGTAATATTTTTTATAAAAATATAAATATTGATGACTGGCCTAATTTTTAACTATGTTTAAATTTATAAATGTGATGTGGGATGTAAAAAATATAATAATTATTAGATGAAGGTCACTCATTAAAGTGTTAATAGGCTTTTATTGATTATTATACACAATTTATTTATAATTGTGATCCTACAGATCCTTCCAACATGGCCGCTTATGCTAATTGTAAGTTAAGCAATAATTTATAAATCTCAAGCATTCCTTTTAAAAGAACAATTCCCTCTAATTCTGAATTACTACTGTCTTATAATATATTTAAGTTCCTATTTGTCTGTCGCAGCTTTGAAAGGTGATTTACCTGTTAGTAGTTCAAATAATATAGTCCCTAAAGACCAAACATCCGCTTTAGAATTATAGACACCTCTACTTAGTACTTCGGGTGCCATATAAATTGGTGTACCGCAATAAGTGACATATAGCTCTTTTAGGTCTGCCTGAATCTTCGAGAATCCTAAGTCTGCAATTTTAACTTGAAATTTTTGTGACTTAAGATCTACATGTTTAATCCAATTTTGAGCAATTTATTCTTCGTTGCCGACCATATCAGGAAAATGTAGCAGAACATTAGCTAATTTCAAATCTCTGTGAAATACATGCAGAATATGCAGATGCATCATGCCTTCGATAATTTAAACTATTATCATCCACTTTATGTCCTCAGGCAACTTTCCGACTTTAGAAGTGAAACTAGCTAGGTCACCCCTATTACAATATTCAAGTACTAGATAAAATTACGATTTGGGACGCATACGGTCCAGCATTTAAACTATTGCTGGGTTGTTAGACTTTTATAGAAAGAGAACTTCGTTCTCAATATTTTTTATTTGATTTGCACTTATTCCGTTACGTTGCTTACATTTTACCCCAACTAGTTGGTTTGTATCTTCGCTTATTGCCTTGAAGACTTAAGTATAATGCCCCTACCTATCCTCTCAGTTAATCTATAGTTAATTTATATTAACAAGTATTTCATTTTTTTAAAAAAAAAAAGCACCATATTCATAATATTTATCATTAATAAAATCATTGTATTCTATAAATCTTCACGCTTTCAATTTAAATTTGATAGCTAAAAATTTGACCTAAATAATTAAAAATGAAGTAGTTTACAATAAACTTTTATGCCTAACCATTAATTTAAATATACTAAATGTTAATACTTTTAAAATAAATTATTTTTGTCAATATATAAGGACCGACTTATTTCATTTTTTCTATAATGTTTGAACAAGATGTGTGATTTCTATAATTAATTCTCTTTTTAATCCTTCTATTCATCTAACTTTATAGGCTCATAGAAAAAATTAAGTCTTTATGATAAATATCAATTCTAATCTAAAAAATAAATATTTTTCCCCCCCCAAAAATTGATATTTATTCTAAATTTTAAATTTATAATAAATAATTACCCAACAATTTAAAAACTTAATATTTTATTAAAACTACAAGAATCATTTAAATTAATTACAAATTTAAAATTTGATTATTAAAAGAACGTGAAATATTATTTAAATATAGACAATTAAAAAGCCATCTTATATGGAATTACTCACTAAATTTACTATCATTAAAAATGTATCGAAAATTTCTACGAAATATTGTATAATTAATATTGAATTTGATGTAGCTCTAGCAATTGATTTTATTTGATATTAATTATTAACTCATTTTATATTTTTCTTAGCTTCTTTATTACTTTTGTAGAGAGCACATTATTTGTATATTTTTATAAATATAAATTGAAAGCATTATAGCATTAATTATTGATAGAGATAATTTTAAATATAATAAACTAGAGAGTTAATGGTATATATATAATTTAGTATTCATAATTAAATCGATCTTCCTAATTTACTAAAAGTACTCATACTTCTTAGTGGATCCACTCCTTTTTTATCAAGTATTATTTCATTTAATAAATGTATATTAATTCCTTTATGTTATTGACAAATTTCATGGCTCATCTTTGAGTATATTACTATCGTAGTTAAGCAGACCATCCAGCTGCTTTTCTTACAGTATCTCGTGCATAATACTTTCATGTGATGTTTAAATTTTCTTAAAGGCTTGATTCTGCTTGCTCTCCTCGAATATTTAGTCAAGCTGAAAGTCTACTTTAATTTCTTGTCTCACACTCTTTTAGTCTATGAATTCTTTTAGGTAATTAGAGAGATCTAGCAGCCAGTGGTCTGAGGAGTCCTTGTCGATGTGATAGGATGGGATCATTATTCCATTCGATAGATGAAATGTTTAGTTATGCATGCTAGTATCTACCATTATTATATCATCCTTGCTCCAGTTTAAATATATGAGTTTAAGTTTTCTAGTAAGATATCTATATTCTTTCTCATTAAAGTGTCATCCTCACTTCGTTAGAAATTAAAATCATTATATTTAAAAAACTTATCATCTTGCTGGAATTGATAAATTTATTAATTAATAGAATTTTTAAGCATTTTTTATTAAAACTCTGTTCACAAATAAGCAATTTGCGAATAAATTAATACATTTAGATCATAAATGTTTCTCAAACTTTTAAATAAATAATTATCATATCTTTTTTTTCTCAGCTTTTTATGTTTTATCAATCATTGATATAATCTAATATAATGAATGAATATGAAGGATTTTAATGAGAGAGATAATGGTAGTGCTAGAATTGTTTCTAAGTTCCTGGAGGCTCTAGAATTTATAATAGTTTTTCTGTGTAATTGCTCTATGATGAAGTCCATAGAATTAAATGGAAAACTATTTTTATTTCAATAGATCTGTTCAAATACATTTTTTTTAATTAGTTCGAGAAAGTCTTCCATAAAAGGTTTGTACCAAACAAAGGCATTTTTATTTTATAAGTTTTTTAGATTAATATATATGAATTCTCCATCTGCTCTCGGCAGGTCATGCTTAAATATAGATGTTTTAAGCAGACAGTTATCTAAACTTAGAATCAGAGTCTATTTAGCCATCTTTGAGTCATCATGCATTTTCTTATTTTATATTGCTATGCTCTTCCGCTTTTTGTAAAATCTTTAAAGAAGCCCATTTTACTCTATGGAGATAACTTTTTCTTTAACTTTATATCTATTATCTCATGAAACTGTTTCCTGAAAAGCTTGAGAAATAAAAAATATATTGGATAGTATATTATAGCTAATATAATGCTTGATTGTTCTTTATTAATTAAGGATAGTTGTCTTTGTTACATTTAGCTAAACCTTAACTATGAGTGTTTTAATTAGAATCAATTGAATCTTGGCTGCTGTGATTTGAGTTTATCTGGGTACTTTGCATTCTTGGTAAACAGTATTCCTATAAACTAGTTGATGGTATTTATTACTAGTTCTTATCTAATACTCTAGTTATTTTTTTATCATCTTATAGAATAATATAAAATATTAGGTCCCTTCATGCTCTAAGTATTAGCTTTGCTGGGTTTTACCATTGATTAAAGACTGCTACTATGCATCCATGCTTGCTTATTGCTGTAATTTATCAGTAACAATCTAGCTAAGCAAATTAAATAAAAATAGTGAGATATAAATTATCCATAAAGTTTAGAACTTGAGTTGCTATTAATTTAATTGTCCTCTGAATTATCGCTTCATCAGAGTCAGAATCCTCTTCTTCTAAATTCTTTACATTATCTTCTATTTTTTAAGTTTTGCAGCTATCAATTTACTAGTAGCATATGATTTCAAACCCTTAACTAGTCTTATGCTAAGATTTTTGCACTGTCTTCATGCTTTCATAGAAAAATCTGCTCGGCCTTTTCGTATTTGGTTTATATTTAATAAATACATGAATAAAAGAGTTAGTGTGAAAATGACTTGGCTGATAAAATTTTATCAACTGTTTTTTCAGGTCCACTAAAATACTATTAAAGCAAGAAAATATATTCATTAAAAACTCCAAAACCCCTTGATGAGGGTCATAAGTGCTTTTATTTGTAGGGTAAAGTCGGGGTTTATTAGGGTTAGTTGAGAAAAAGCAAATATATTTGAGTTTAATATGTATTTAATGAGTATTAGTTTTATTAAATCAAAAGAGTTTTATCTGCTTGTCTTTATTATATGTCTTGAATCTTGCATGCCTTAGTGGTTCAGCATATCGTCTAATGATTGTCTAGAATATTCTGGGGCTCTTACGATTATCTTCTCCATAATCTTCTTTATTTCTTAGCATACATCATCTTGCTTTATGTGCTTCTCTGATAAATTTATTGCTTGTTTTTCATATTTTGTACCATAATAAGCCATAATTTCCATATCGGATTTTAATATTATTGCAGCTACTGCCCAAACATCCCACTAAATAGAGCCATTGGTCCATTTTTCTCTGGTTGGGAAGTATCCTGGAGTGCCTAGGACCTTTGCTAACGTTACAATCTCTTATCGTCAAGCTCTACTAAAATCTATTACGACTACTTCTAAAGGACAAAGATTCAGCATAACATTTTCAGGCTTCAAATCTCTATGAGCATACTCAAGTTCATGAAGCTCCTTGACTCCTTTTATCATATCTGAAAGTATATCATTCAAGTCATCTGGGTACCTATTCTTATATAGATAATCTCGAAAAGTCATGTCAAACTTTTTTAACCTTAGAGCGATTAAACCAAACCCTAAAATAACACCATCAAGCTTTAGTAAGTTTTTGCAATCATTTTTCTAAGCCTCTCTAAGTACTATATATTCGTTAGAAAACTCATTTTAGTACTGCTAGTTCTTAAGGAAATAGCTGAAAGGATATAACTTGTAGGCATAATCATCAACTACTATGAGTTTAGCTTAAGCAGGTAAATTTATATTGAAATAGTTATCAATACAGCTGCTAAGTTCTACAGCATTTAATGCAGGAATATACATAGCTCTCTCTTAGAAGCATGCTAATTGACATTACGTTTCCATTCGCTTCTATCTCTTAAGTTTCTCCTGCTGCTCTCTTTATGACTCAAGAGTATTAGATTTTTTTAGCTTGCACTAATTTTTAAGTCTCTTTATCTTAAATCAAGAACTCACTCATGGATTGCTTTTGCATATGCTTCTTAACTTTAGTTGAGTGAGTATAAGACTCCACTCAAGTCGTGCACTAGAACCTGCCATCGACCTTATCATTTTTTAAATATACCTTACTCTTACCAGAGTTTACCATTTTTATGTGTCTCTTTTAATTGGAATCAGTAGAGAAGAACTTTTACCAGTCTTAGCATTCAAAAGCTTATATCTTTTCAATCTGTAGCTGTTCCTTTTTTTCCTAAACGTCTTCAACTTATGTTTGATTTCCGATCTCAGCTTTCTGCTTCCTATTTTAACTTCAATAATAAAAACCTAGCCTCCAAATTCAAAAGCACTTAGCTCTGCATCTCTCACAATGTAGATTACTTCTGGTTTCTTAGTAAACCAAAGTTGAGCTATGATTAACCAGTTCCTAGAGAAGCTGCTTTGCGATTTAAGTTGACAGCCATGTTTAAATTAAAATTTAAATTTATATATAATAAAGCTCATAAAACCACCTTAACTTTAGTTAAACTAGGTTGTAGTTGCCACCTCAGCAATGATGGTTTTATTTTAGCTCTTAGACTTCATATTTACACTTAGTTTATAAATATAAATTTTCTAATTTCACCTTTAATAATTTTGATTTTGGTATCAACTCACATAAAAGTCAGGTTGGTACTAGTTCTTATTAAGTTTTTAACAAGATTGGAACTTTTCCATTAAAACCTCATTGGATTAACACAAGGTAATAATTAAATTTTGGTACTATTAAATTGGTACCAATTAAAATTAAATGGATTTAGTACCAGTACTAATTATTCTTAATCAAATTTAATACTAATTTAATGGAACTAAATTGATAAAAATGGAGCTCCATCTCTACAGTTTGTGACAGCTTCTGAAAACTTTCTCCACGTATCTTTGCAGGGTTGACCTCCTATAAAATGCCCATATTTAATAGTGAGTTTTTAAACAATAGTTTCCAGAAAGTCTATAAATTAAAACTTGAAATTCATTAATAGGAAAAGGAACTAAGATGGAATCATTGAGTACGACAATGAAAAGGGTTGAGGCTCAAGAAATTATCTCAAGATTCAGAAGTAAGGAAGATCTCAATCGATACCTCACTTTACATGGTAAGATAACTTGTTAACTATTAAAATATTATACAGTCGGTTTATTCGTTCAACGATGGAAGGTACCAAAATTTCATTCTTAAAAGCAATACTTTGCGATGAGAAGAAAGCTTTTAAAAAAAGAGATTAAACTAATAGAAATTCCCAACTAACCTGAGATTTCAGTCACTAATCTCTATGAGGATGCAATGTGAGGAAGTAGTAGTTTACCTTCCTATCAAGAAACAACTCTCTTATAAACTACCAGAGAGGAACTTCTTCATTGGTGTTCTTGGTACAATAAAAGAGGAGTATCTAAGAGAAATAATTGAAGAAGCTCATAAAAAATGATATTCTATCTCTCCTAAAGACTAGAAGAAGCAAGGCATTCTAATAAGCTCAGCTTGGCTAGAGGAACTTAAGAAGCATCCTTATCTTTCAAGTAAGCTTTGACATATAACTTTGTATGAAAATTAGGTACTGGTATATATCTTATGAAAGAGAATGCAAAGGTTCACAGAGAAAGAAAGTCGCAGACAATTTATGAGGTGAGCAAGAGGCTTTATAAAGATGTCTAAAAACCAGATGAAATGAACATAGATGCAGGAGCTGGCACTATGAGAAGAAATTTGGGCCCAAGCAAGCCATAAGAAGAGGAGAAGAAAGAGAAGCCAAACTCCTTTATGGGTTAGTTTAATATGTGAACTTATTCATTCATTTAAATCTAAAACTTATTTATAAACATTCATTCTTCCCTCTCGGCCACAGACTGTTGTCTTATCTACGCTCACTCTCTTACAGCTGCTTTGAATTAAGTCTACTTTATCGATGGGCAAGTCATGCATAAGTTGATACAGCAGCAGCTTCTTGTAGTGAGTCTTGATTTAACTCCAGTAAAATTCAACTCCATTAAATTATGGGCTATAAGGAACGTTGTTTACAGGAGTTATGTTTAACTCTTCATAAGCTTTCTTAGACTCCTTAGTCTTATGAACTGATAAGTTATCAACAAACAAGATGATTTCTGAGCCTATACTTCTCTCTGAGCTTATGCAAAAGCTCAATATACTGCTCTCGCTTAATAGAGCGAGGATGAATGACATAAGATTCTAGACATGAATCTTCGCTAATACCTGCTAAAATTGGATGGGTGACAACCTTCACCTTTTAGTCATAAACTTCTATTTTATCATACTTTTATACCAGGACTTATAAATGAAAGTGTTCAATTTAAACACGGCTTCATCAGTTTGTATGAACTTGATATTATTAGTAATAGCTCTCTGCATTTAATCATATATAAAGTTTAAATTATTACTATTAAATCGCATTGTAAAATCAATTACTCTCTTCACTCTGTTGCCTGTCTTGAAAGTAATACCATTTCTTTTATAAATATTAGCTATAGACTAAGGAGAGATAAGCAAGTCAGGAAACTTGCGATGAAACATGACAGCTCGTTAATCAAGAGGAAATAGAGCCCAATACTTTAACTACTTAAGATCACAGAGATAGTCAATATGGACCTTTGAGAATTTTTATTTTCTTGCAGGATGTTTTCAAGAGCCTGAGTTATAATGCTAAATAGCTAGCAAGCAGTGATATCTAACAGTTTAGGCACTCTTGCGTAGTAGTCTTGCTATGGCTGTATAATTCAGCACTGTTTTGACTTAGTCTATATTAATACTCGTACCATACCTAAGCTTAAGCAGTAATCTAAATATTACTCATCATAAATAGACCATAAATTTCGCTAATTTCTATTTCTCATTTTGCAAATTGGCCTAATTTCTCTACTAACCCCAATAAGATCCTCAACTATACCCTACAAATCAAAGCACTTATAAACCTCACTAAGGGGTTTTGTGGTTTTGAATGTAGATCAAAGTAAATCCATTCCAAGAATCTATTCTCCTTCCTCAATAGTATCGCTTCATAGTATTGAAAGTTTCTGGCTAGCTGTTTATAAAATTCATGTCTCATTTCTTTAGCTTTTATCTCAAACTAATTAACTCCTCGTTAGCTCCTTAGAAATTAAATATTACTATAGATGAAGCCATTTAACACTGAAATTTAGAGACAAATCCTAACTTGTAGCGGGTCATAGCGAACACAAGAGGAACTTTAAGTTCTCTACTTTTCTGAATGATTTGATAGATAAAATCGTAGAGACCATGTTCTCCATCCATTCTCACCAAGTTGATTACTTATATAACCATCTTTAAATTTTCAGCTGCTAAATGTTTCATGTGATTATTTAATACCGACGATGTATATCTTTTACACATTTCTAGTCACGTTGCCTTTCTCGTTAGGATTAAATTTTATGTTGAAGGGAAGCTTTTTAAGTTTTTATATCAAGGTAGTCAAGCTAGAGTCTAGATCATCATTTAAATGATATCCACATACTCTCGAATACTTTTCTTAGGATGAAGTTAGTAAAATTATTCTTAAGTCACTTGGATATTGAAAATTTTGAAATTTATCTTTTGGCTTGCATATTTTGACTTTTCATGTTGAAATTTAAAGGTCAATTACAATTAAAGTTAGTAATATGATCAAAATATGTACTTTGTTTAATTTTAAAAATAAAACTATTCATGATTTATTAATGCTATGCATCAATATTTATAATAATTAAAATACCTGTTAAAATTTTCTACATAGTTCATTCTCAATTTATTCACCATAATAGTCTTATTCCTTAAACAATGGCTAGTATGTAAATCCTCTAGTTTAGATGCCCCCTAAACAATCTACTAAAGTCCAATATCTTCAATTGTATTTTCATCAATAGTAATTTAGGCACTTGATAGATCACCATCATAATTATCTCTCTCTTTTCTTGCTATTTCTTAGCTTTTTTTATCAGTCTTAAACTTTCTTTGTCTCTAAGATCCTTTAGTTCTTTCTTTCTCAAATTGCTTTCTTTAGTGCAGTAATCTTTCATTTCTTTGCATTTTCAATAATCTATCTCAAAATTTTATTGTTCTCATTTCTCTCCTCGTCTACTATCTTCTTTGGCTTAGACCTTATTATATCTTTCCCAAAAGCAGATTAGTGAGCATCATTAAACTTAGAGCGCTAAAGGTACAATTGCTGGGGATTTTATGCTTCTAGATATAGCTTCCTTTTACACTTGAGTCATTGATATCATCGGGATGAGAAATCAATAAGAATGATTAGTTAGAAGAATCTTATGCAGGAGTAGCTGTCAAGTTGCCTTCGTTACTTTTAATGGCAGACTAAACTTTTGATTTACTTTAATATGCTCTGGAATCATAATTTGAATCATGGTTCTGAGCCTTTTTTATTCTTTTATCTTTTATTTTATCCTCTACTTAGACTGATAAAGGCTCTGCAAGTAGATCAGGTTTATCAATTCACTGAATTTATTTCTAAGTCAGTCTTTTTCTTTTGTTTTTATGAATACTTTTCCACATTTTCATAAACTCACTGTCTTCTTGAATAGTCTAGTCTTATATTTATTATGTTAACTTTACCTCTTCAATAGTCTCATAATCTTTCTTTGGTTTCGTTAAATTCAAGTATAATTATTGCTAAGCCTAATTTACATCTTCCATTGATTTATCTAATTATTCATTGGATTTTATTTTTAAAAAAATTAATTTGCTTTGACTCTTTCTATCCTACCACATATTTTTGCTTTTTCTTAGCTTAATCTTGAGGCTTAGAGTGCTATTTCACTTTGGTCAAATTCTAAGCTTAAGTTTATGTTAAATCTACCCCTTGTGATTATCAAAGTTATCTCTTCTCGTCAACGATGTACCAAGTTAGTTACCCTCAGATTTAATATTCTGAACTCTTTGCCATAAATAGGTTCATGAGAAATCTATACTTTTGCATCATCAACATGTCCGATTCTTTCAGGATTCGGTGCATGATTTAAATAGCGTGGTTTTTCCTCACTTTTCTTTTTGTTTCACAGATTCCTTGGTTTAATTGACTGAAAAATTTATTTTGCCAAATCATCAACTTAAAAATCCTTGAGCTCTAAGTTAATATTGCAGGAATACATTCGATTTTGGGAAATTCTATATAATTAAATTAATTACAAATCATAATCGTGGCAATTAAAGTTGGCCAATTTAAACGATCTTGGGCTCGTTCGATAGAGAATTCAAAATTAGATGGACTTTACTATTGGCGGTAGTGTTTTATCGCATCCCTGGAGCGAGATAACTTCACTTTAATTAAACACATCTAAATTAATTAAATTATACTCCCACATTAAATCGAAATTATCTCGCTCCCTCGATGCGATAAAATAGTACCGCTAATAATAAAGTCCAGCTAATTTTAAATTCTATATCGAATTAGCCCAAGATCGTTTAAATTGGCCAACTTTAACTGCCACGATTTTGATTTGTAATTAATTTAATTAAAAAGAATTTCCTAAAATCGGATGTATTTCTAAAATATTGGATTTAATAAAAACTTTAAATTAGTATTTCTTTACTTTGTTCATATCCATAACTTATGAAAGAGCTTCTAACTTGGAATTTTACAACATTTTATCATTATTCACTTTTCTTAGATTATATTATTTGAAATCAGGATTTCTTTGTTAAATCTAAGCATATTTCTAGTTACTCCTCTAAGGATACAAATTTTTATTTTAGCTCTACGCTTAGAAGTTAGGAAAAAAAGTTTGAGAGTTTAGTTGCAAATTTGATGAGACATTTTAGTTTCCATAACTCTCTTAGTATTAGTTTAATCCTACTTGTGAAACTTAAACTTAACCATTAAAATGATAAGGCTAATTTTGAACTAAATTTTGAGTTTGGTTATGATAAGAGCTAGTATCTGTTAGGTAACTATCAGTTTTCGAGAGAGACTAGTTTGATGGTTTAATACTGGAAAATCTTCCAATTTTAACCAGGTTTAATGAGACACAGAGTTTTGAGAGGTGCTTACCGAATGTTAGCAATAGAGTTTTTGTTGCTATGAAAATAGACTGACGCCTAAAGTTTATGATTGAATGTTTCCTTAGTATTTCTCATCATTTTAAAATTACATTGAATCATCGAATTAGTGCTATGAATCACTTGTGTATGGCCTATTTTAAGATTGATAAGTTCAATTTTGATAGGCGACTGGAGGATAAGAAGCAGTAAATTAAATTTAATTAAAAATTTCTTTATTTTCTTATATTTTTTATAATAAATTTTAGATTAAAATTACTGTTTCTGATAGATAAAATTGCTTCCATTCAAATTTGTACTTCCAGCTTTTTACTTCATTTGTTGAGAATTAATCTTTTATTATTACTCAACCTCAATTCTTTATGATTTAGTAAAATGATGCAATTGAAGACAATAATTAGGTAATACAATATGATTAAATCATATCTGAAATTGGCATTGTGAAATAAAGGATAAATACAAAAATCCAAGGTAATCTCTTGAGTAAATGTAAAGTATTAGACTATCGAAGTTGATATTTTTAGGGACTATTTAAACCTCAAATATATTATAAAATATTGTAAGAGGGTCTTAACAACTCATCATTTGCCTAGTGGTAAGGATAAGTGCCTTCCAAGCACTTTACCCTTGTTCGAATCCCGGTTGATGAATTATTTTTTTGCAGCTACTATTTTAATCTGATTCAGAAATATCTTAAAGATTCCTATATAGAAGATACCTGCAACGGATTACTTCAAGTATTTTTAGGAAATGCACAGGGATCATTTGTAGAGAGACAGAAAAGTAAGATGTAATGATTAAGAATACAGGATATAGATGCTTATCAATTTTTTTCATGTCTAAGAAGGAATGAATTTAATTTAGTATTTTTATATTTTAGTAATAAAGAATTTTTACAAAATCTTTTAATAATTTATTAAGAATCAAAATGTATTTACTAAATTATAAACTTCTCATTTAATTTCGATATTTTAACTTATGATTTATATCGGATTAAGTTGAAATTAAATTTAAATATCTTGATATTTTCCATTGAATTTTAAATTTGAATAATAATGAACGATTTTATTTCTTTTCTTTTAGACCCTAACTAGTGATATCATAAAAGCCACCAAAACTCTTAAAACTCAAATAGCAACTCTAAAACTTTAAACGAAATTACTGAGACATAAAATGATATTGCGTTTGACCTAAATAAAAGTAACTTTAAGAACAAAAAAATATAAATAAAAAATTCGAATAACAATAATTTTTCTTGGGATATAAAATTTTGATATTAACTAAATCTGTAAAAAAAATCATGTAAAAATTAAATTTATCAAAGCTTAATATAAAAAAAAACAAGTTTTGCATTATGAATCAATATAAAAAATATATAATTTTAATAATTGATTTATAATTCGATAAAGGATATAATTCATTTTAATTTGTAGTTTTTATTTTATTTTGATTCTTATGGCTTTAAGAAAACAGAATTCCAGATACAAATAACAATCTATAATTATTGCAATCATCTCTAAAAAGCGATTTAAAATGCATGAAATATATTTCAAAAACTCAGGATGATGATTATGAAAGCCAAAATATTTTAAGCAATCAGCAATAAGCATAGTCCAATTCTAATTCATAAAATTAGAAGAATCGCAGTGAAGCAAAAAAGTAGTTCATTAGCTTATTCACTTCTTAGTAACCCTCAAGATATTTAGTGAATATTAAAAATTCTATAAAAAACAACAAACCTTGAATGTTTTATTCAATTAAGAGTCAGATATTAAGTCGTTTCATTAAATAAATAGAGCTATAAATTCTAATGAAAATTAACAAAGTCACACTAAGTTATTTGCGTTTGATTCATGCATAAATGTGGAGTAGTAAATGGAAGATTATGATTTTACAATTAACTTGAAAAGCATTTTGCAAAAAAAATAATGCTCATAAGCCTAGCAGTTCAATTAAAAATATATAGCATTTCTTTTTATATGATTTGAATCCAGATTTAGGTAAATAAAATAATTTTATGTTCCTATTTGGTTAGAGTTTGTCAGTAAAAAGTGAGTAATTAAATGTAAATCATATAGATTCAATCTTATCTCAATTTATAAGCACAAATAAAGAAATATTAAAGTATCTCAATGTGAGTATGTTCTATATTGAGAAACAAATTTACTCTAGTGCAAATATTTTATCAATAAAAGTCAAGACAGTAAACTTACACTGAATTAATGATGGATTGACGTTAATTTTTTAAATCTAGGTCTTAAATAGTAAAATAAATTGGTACAAAAAAGACTCATTAGAGCATTTCAGCTGAGCAAATTAAAAATGGCTCTCATTTGATAGTTGAAATAAACAACACAGTATTCATAGACTTAGCTAGCATAGAATTTTTGAATAATTCTACTGATCCTCCAATAGTCCAAAATTTGACATTGAATTTTAGATCTGTAACTAATCAAATCTTCAAACTGTCCTAATTTGCTAAATTTTAAGTTAAAGAGCAACAAATTTAGTCCTCTTTTCATCAATATCTAAACAAATTAATTAAAATAGAATCAACATGACTTATATTAATACTTTTTCACATTAAGAATAGTTATTAATCTCAAGTAGAGACCTGTTTATATCTTATCAGATTGTGCTGTTTTATAGCAAAAACCAGTAACCCCTATCTCTAATTTACATGATTTGTGTTTTAAATGTGCCTATTTGTAAAATATTCTATGGTCCATTAAGAATATGCGGCAAAATGCATGCTCATAAAGATTTTGCGGTTATAAGCTCCTATTCATATTTATGAAAAATGAAAAGCAAAGTAGGAAGAGAGAAAACTTAAAGATATATATAGACATGAAGTTAATAAGTATAGTTTTAAGTATAATAATAATTATTTATTTAAAAAAATGTTATAAATATAATTATGTTAAATCTAACATTGCTTTGATTTGCAGTATATCTTCTTAAAAAGAACTTATGCCACAAACTATGATTGCTCCAGATTACTGCTAGAAAATAAAGTGCTACTTCAATGGCATTTCAGAGGATGAGCTATAAATTATTTAACTAACTAAGAGTTGAGTAATCATAATTTATAATACGAAAACTTTATTTTATTAATTATTTAATTAACTTTAATACTAATACTTATAAGTCTAATCAAAAAGTGGAAATCTCTCTAAAAACATCTTGTCTTCTTCTTTTTTGTTATCATCATCTTCATCATCGTAAATACCAAGTCCTTAGTCCCTTCTCCCTGTCGTCTTACGCAGCACCTGTCTTGTGACAATTGTGATCTTACCAGGTAGGGCCTCTAAAAAATAAAAATTAAAGATATACTTTTTGTAATTTACATTTTAAGTGAGTGCTCTAACTCCACCTGCGTCTAATCTATACGAATACTTTTTAATATATTAAATAATTGATTAAATTAATAAATTTCTTATTATAATCATAAATGAATAAACTTTAATCATTGATCATGGCTAACTCTTGGTTATAACAGACTAGTTGCATAAAAAAATTATTTAGGATTAATCGAATTGCAAATGATTTTAAAATCAAAATAAGATTTGTAAAGAATAATAGTTAAAATAAATGAGTATAATAAAGATTTTACAAGTTTGCCAAATAAAAAAACAATAGATACTTTCACATACAAAAGAAGAACTAGATAAGCTGTTTAAAATTGTTACCAAAGAAAATATATCAAAAAAAGCTTTAAAATCTCCATTTAAAGCTTAAGCTCATCACTTAAAACGATAAAGTTTGTTAAATCAAAGAATAAAGTCTACTTAAAAGCAAAAAGATATTTCAGCATACTAGAGTCCTAAAATTCTGAATATTGCATTAATAAGGCAAAGGTCAAACTCTAAAACTGATAAATAAATCTCAAGACTTCACAAATCAAATTCAAAGGATTTAAAAGCAAATTTAAGTTTGCAGAAAATTTTCTTACCTTAGTCTGAATATATACTACTGAATTAAAACATTAACAACAGTTAACTAAGAATCAATTAATAATCGAAGCAGTATTGTTAGATTATTGAGTATGAGTACCCTCAACAAGAAACTCAAGTTTGAACAATTGAGCTCTCCATATATTATTGATCACAGAGACACTCCCTAATTTCTAGAAGAGTAAAAGTACTAAAGTAGCAGTTTATAAATTAAAGCCTCAGTTAACTCTTCAAATGATGCTCAAAAGCTATATCCAAAAAGAGTTTCTTCTTTAAATAAGAGTAAAAACCATTGAGTGAGTCTATACTATAACACTGAACAATCAATTGAAGGGTTTGAGCAAGGGCAAAACTTGTCTTTCCAATTAAAAATTAAAATGTCTATTAGCAAAGTAATTTGAGTGTTACATTAACAAAAGTTTAAGAAAAACTCAAGCTAGCCCTCTGAGAAAATGAGTCACTAACCAATCTCAAGGTAATTTATGAAAAATAGATAATGCATCTATAAGATTAAATATAAAGAACTGAATCAGACTATCATAAAAGTGAGACTTAAATTTAAAATAGCAAACTCTTCACATAATAAGTATCTTCATTTAAGAGCCAAATTGACAATTTAAAGCAATAAATAAATGATCAAGATTCAGCTTTCTACAAACTTTAAACAAAGTTTGAAACAGAATAGACACTATAGACACTAGTAATGTCAAAGAATAGGGAAATTTCAAATTTAAAGAAAGATTTAATAAAAACTCAGAAGATAGGGATTCTTAAAAAGAAATCAATCATTAAGTCATTAATCAAATTAAATTAATGAAAGAAGTTGTAAAAGATTTTAGAATTTAAGAGTCAGAGAAAAATGAAGTTTTGGATAAGAATAAATAAAAAGATAGCATAATTAAGAAGTTAAATGACCTAACTACCGAAATTAAAAATGGCATGAAAAGCACTTGAGAAATAAAGACTCTAAAAAATAGAATAAAAAAGCTTGAAGATGAAAATGTTTAGATCAAGGAATCCAAAACACAGAGTAGTATATAGTAATATTTTTAATTATAATGGACTATTAATGATCTCACTATCAAATTAAACGAGCTCTAAGAATCTTACAACTTATATTATGTAATTAATTAATTAGTTATTATAATGAAAGTCAAAAGCATTTAAGATAGTAAATAATTCGACTAAAGAATAGAGTTTTAATATTAAATGTGAATCTATATATATATCTAAATTTAATTTAAAAATATACTAACTTATCTTGGGAATAAAATGAAGGACTTCAAAAGAGATTAGATGAAAATTAAATTTAGCTGAGATAAACAGAGAAAGCATAAGAGAATTTCAAAGATTAAGCAATAGATCTAAAGCAAGAAATAAGATAACTAAAATCTTAATTGAAGGAGGTAAGTTCTTTGCTTTATTTTTATACATACATTATAGAATGTAGAGAATATTGATTTATTACCTTATCAATTTAATACTTCATAAAATTAAAACTAAAGTTACAGGATATTCAGTCATAATAGTCAAGGTCTCAGAGGATAGGGAGTATTTCCTAATTTGTAATTGCCTGGTTATTCTTCTTTATCCAGTTAAAAATTTAATAGAATCAAACATAATCTATAGAGTTCTCCATCTCATACAAATTGTCAGTCCATCATACTATTGCATCTTTGCAAATCTTCTTGTTTACATTGATCTCATCAATCTTTTGGGGGTCACATTTCTCATACATCTTGAAACTTTGTACTGAGCTCTGAGTTCTCCTTCTTTAGTGTCTCCAGTTCATTGAGCATCTCTTCTCTCTTGTCATGCATGTGAACTCTTTCTTCTCTATCTTTCTCAATTTTTGCCTTAGTTTCAGAGATGTCCCTCTCCACCTCTGCTGTGTTTTGAATCACGTTATTGATAAAATTTTATCTTGATGAGCAACTCATAGAGGGGAGCCCAAAAGAAAGAACCAACTCCGATCTTGTCGGTGTTCACGAGGTTGTCATCCACTAAACTTTAGTTCACATCCTTGATTGTTTGCAAAACTAAAGAAAGATTAGAGAATAGAAAAATCTAGTAAAATGAGATTAACATACTCACGCCTTTCTTTGCTCCCCATTTTTCAAACTCCTTTAGGTTGAAAACCTCTTTCTAAACTTATTGAAAAATAAATATCTAAAATAAATTACTCTCTCATAGTAGATTTCTAAAATTTTCTGTTTCTTTTCATCAAATGAAAGTCCTTTTCTTTCCATTTTTAAAATGGAATTTAATTAAAGTTTGCTTACTTTCAATCTTAAATTTTATTAATAAAAGAGTAAATTTTTAATTTTATAAGTAAAAAAATGAATGATAATTTTATTGATATTTAATTATTAATTCTTTAAGAATGTCTGACGATTCAATCTTTGAAGTTCTATTTCGTGAAATTAAATCATTTAAAGTTGGCGTCTCTCGAGCTCTCTTGTTCCATTTACCCTCTAGTATATTTTTTGCATTTCTAAAAGCATGTAAGTTTCATTGTTAAAATTAAATTCTGGAATTTTTGAATGAATATTCTATAGATATCGTCTAGCAAATCTTTGGATTAGATGCACTTAATTATATCTTTATGTTTGTGATATGCTCACTTATTTCTGTTATCACACTTATTTATGTTTATGGAAATTTCATAAACTAAATCGGAGAAGAGTAAGTCATATTTCATAGACACATCCTCAATTTGAGCTATATTATTGAATAATCTTTGAAACGTCTCTTTACTTATATCTTCTAGAGTCCTGAATAGAAGACAGGTAGAATTTTTAGAGCTAGGTGGTGATTAATCAAGAAAGAGACAGAAGAATTAGGCAGAGCATTCATTTGCAGATGCTCAAGCCAAAGAGAGAAAGAGACTGTCAATTATGAGTGAGATTAACTCTGAATCAACCTTCTTTGGACTTTAGTTTATAAATTTAGTATGCTTAGCAAGCTTCGTATTCTTCAGCTTTGTAGTTGCTAGATTCTGGTCAACTGGATTGTAAGTAATAAGACACTTCGAAAATACTCTAATATCATTAATCACATATACTTATTCACCTATATAGGAATTACTACGGATCAACTATTGGAGTTGCTGCTCTTACAAACTGGATCGCTTCCACATATTTGTCTACTTATTATTTAATTAATTATCTTTAATCTTTTTTAATTTATTTCAATTATCATATACATTTAATAATTATATCAGCCATTAATCAAAGATTAATTGAATATTAGAATATATATCCTTGAGTGAGGATTTTCGAATATTTAAATTAGAATATTATAATAAATAAATTACAAGATTATTATTATGTTTCTTAAAATGCAATTTTTCATTTGCTATTAGTGATTAAGGCTGTTGAAGATTTTATAAATCATCAATAATTTTCGATAGTTTATTTTTAAATTTATAGCTACTAAATATGTAATAAGTGTAATAATTAAATAATAGAAATTTTAAGATAATATATAAAACACTCTCACTCATTCCAAAATTATAAATAAATAATTACCGAATAACAAACAAACAATATGCAAACATGAATTATAAATAATATTATAACTGCTAATTTAAAGGGGCGGGGGGTTAAGGGAAATACATAAATTTAGTTTTTAAAAAATAATAAATATTTTATTTTAAAGAAGCAAATATATCGTTTGGAAAAAATTATTTGTAGATAACCCCCAAGATTATGATCAACTTGTCATAGTTCAAAACAGTTAAGCTAAATAAATTTAAAATGCTAAACTATTATTGAAAAAAGAAATTTAATTTCAAATTTAAACAGTTATACTTTAAAATTTATTTATTAAAGTTTAATTTGCAGATGTTGATGCTTCTGAATTAATTTCATTGGTTTAATTTCAATTAATAGTCAAAAATATATAAATATAGTTTAAATTAAGAGTATAGTAAAACAATTATAGTCTAAATTTACTCGATCTTACTATGAGAAAAAGGACCAACAAAATATAGTTAAAATTATTTATAAAAATCTCCTATTAAATAGTAAAGAATTTCAATCTTAAAAAACCGTACATCATATTTTTTATTAATCAATTTTAATTAAATATTTCGAAGTTATTTCTACATCATCAATTGTTCATTATTTTAAGCAACAATGGACAGTAGAGATTAGATTAGAAAGAAAACCTATAATTGTTTGGAGTAATGATGAGAGGCAGGAAGTTGTCTGAGTAAGCATAGTAAATGGAGTGCGGCACTATCCTCAATTTTACAACGCACGAATAAAAACCCCTACCTCTTTAGTCGTTGATTTGTATTTTAATTGATAAAGACTTGAAATTAAAGTATACTTTATTAGGGTTAATGTTAGGGTCTATGCTTCTAATATAATGTAAATGTGAGGGTATTTAAATGGACTAGTTACTTAGACAGGACCTTTTTGCATTATGATTCTACTTTCTTAAATTAGTGTCTTCTATCAATTTATAATTTAAGCGAATTAATGTTTTGATCTCATTTTAGCTAATGAAAAATTTACTAAGTTATATCGCTCATATCTATTTTAATCTATTTTCATTATAGATACTTGTTTTTCTTTGCTTTGGACTTTTATCTCTTTTAAAACAATAATTTTCATATTAAGGCATTTTGAAATCTAAAAGAATTGCTGCAAGAGCCAGGATATTCCACTAGATATAACCATCAAAAGTATCTGTCCTTCTCTCTCTCTGGAAAGTAGACAGGAGTATAAATGGCGTCACTAAGAAAAGATTTTCAACTCCTTATGACCATTGAAATCTAATAAAACCATTTAGATATAAAAGTTAATCATGTAATATTCTTAAGCTTCAAGTCTTTGTGCATATAAAGTATATTAGAGATATTTAGCATAATGAAAAGCGAAAAGCGATTTGTCTAACTGAATAGATTTAAAAATTACAATCTATATTTATTGTAATTGTTAATACTTGGTACTCATTGATAAACTCTATGTATCTGTCATCGCACTTGATAAAGTAGAAAGGGTAGAAATTAAATGATAATAATTATCAGTTATGAATTTCTTCTCAGAATGTTTCTCAAGAATCAAAACCCCAAAACCCCTTAATGAGGTTTATAAGTGCTTTGATTTGTAGGGAATTTGTTAGGGGTTGGGGTTATTAATAGGTTTTAATGTGAAATTTATAGTAAATGTATTTAATTTAATCACTCAAAATGCATTTTGGATTATGTGGGAGAGGTCTGAAGTTTATTTTACTTAACCAACTCTATCTTCTCTAATGTTATGTCTGATCTAGAGTTTGGTTTTAAGATTATTGATTCTGCCATTTATTTTAATGATTGAGATACTCTGTTTTTGTCTATAAATTACTTGATTCTTACTTAGCATCTTTCTCACACCTTGTAGAGTAGTAATCATTCCGAGGCATGTCGCACTCTATTATTATTGCTGCTAAAGCCCACACATCCCATTGATAGTCTCCATCTCTCCAGTCTTCTCTTTCAGGATAATAGCCTGGAGTTCCCATAACATTTCCTAGCCTTGATACTTCTACCCTTAATGCTCTGTTGAAGTCAATAATTGTCACTCTTACAGGTGAGAAATTTATCATAATATTCTCTTGTTTCAAATCTCTATGAACATAGCCTAACTTATGTAGCTCTTTTATACCTTGTAAGGTTTAAGTTGCTATCAAAGCAAGCTACTTATGATTCCTTTGATCAGTAATAAAATCTCTGAGGGGCATTTCATATAGTGGGAGTCTGAAAGCAACATGATCCTTGGCAAGGAGAACAGCATCTAGCTTGATTAAGTAACTGCACTCTTTAAACTTTGGTTGAGTGAGTACTTGATACTCATTTTTGAACTCCATCTAATATTTATCATCACTTGAGAGATAGTTGAAGGGATACACCTTGTATGCATACTGATGATCATTGATAACTTTCTTATCAAAGGAGTCTTCTAATATAAGGTAGCTTTAAAGTGAAGTGTCTAGGTCAACTTAGGTAAGAACTGGAATCTTTTTATATTGAATTTTAATCATAATCTTTGTGATTTCAGATGCTAGTAGGTTGCTGATTTCCTCACATGTTTTGATTCACTAGCTTGTTCGAGCTCTACCGTTTTCGAAGATTCTCTTGCTTTCTTTTGTTAAGTAGCTTCAATTCATCTTCATGCTTTTCAATCTCTAAATCTTTCTTGTGAGCTTTTAAAAGATGCTTCCTTAAATCTCTAGTATGAGCATACTGCTTATGGCACTCGAAGCAATCATACTTTCCGTCGATTTTATCGTGCTTTAAGTATACTGTTGGCTTGGCTTCTCTATGCTCTTTCATATGCCTATACCAACTAGATTTATGAGCGAAGTCTCTCTCACACTTTTCACAGAATTTTACTTCTACTTCTTCAGTTTGTATAGGAATTTTATTTATACCTTTCTCTTCCTCTCTGTCTCCCACACACTTGTTTGCCATTTATTTTCTATTATTAATTTCTATTTTAATAAC
>ARYC01019145.1:0-15792 GCA_000711775.1 Oxytricha trifallax | reverse complement strand
TCTTGTTAGGTGTTCTCTGTTATTGTTCCATCATGAGCATGCTGCCGTCTGGCATCCTCTTTCTCTTAGTCACGTTCGAGAAACGATTCTAGTCTTAGTCGTGAGGTATGATGCGATTGCTTAGTCGTTTACCTAACTCATACTATTTATGATCTATCTTCTCTCTGACTGCTCTTGCATTCTGCTTCATTAGATAGATAGCCTTGGCAGGTTTCTCTACATAAGTTAGTCATAGAAATCTTACTTGAAACGAAAGGATGCTTCATGAGCTCATCCAACCAGTCGTCAGAGATCTCGATCTTATCAGTCTCGTTCTAGTCTTACCCCTTATTATACCTCACAGTATTAGCATGGTCGATGATTTGCCTTAGGTAGTCTGCTTTGACTGTTCCCAGAACACCAAAGAAAAAGTCTCTATCTGGTAGTTTACCTGAGTTCATCTCAAGTTCTGGAAGGTGCTGCAATACGACTTCATCACCCATAACATCCTGGTAGAGATTCTTGACTGAGAGCTCTTGGTAATGAGGCACGACCATTCTATTAACCTGGTTTTACCTGAGAGACTTCTTGGTATTATTTAGTAATGTTTTCAGGAAGGCCACCTTAGTCCGAAGCTAGTGGTGGCAGAAATATGTTCACTATACAAAGTAAGGAACAGCACTTGAATCTTACAGTGAGTGGTTAGGTACTTGTAGAGGTCTTACTTCGATCTGAATCTACATAAGCTCCTCGCTTCTTACTAATCGATTCGACTACCCGAATGATTCCATGACTAGTTTAGTAGTCGGACTATATTAATAAATGACTAGCTAGTCGAAAATTATTCTGATCTTACTCCTCTAGTCGTTGAACCACTTCTAGTCTTTTAAAGATTCTAAAATAACTCTTGAATCCCCTTACTCAGACTGTAACAAACATCCCTCAACTTTCAAGCTAAAGAGTGTCCACCAAGAGCAACATCAAATCCAGTGGTCCTCTGCAAATTCCTGGAGATTTAGACCTCGACTTGAGAAGTTTTTTGAGGTTAGTAAAAAACTAGTCGATCAGAATCATAAATGGACAACAAATTTTCCAAAAACACCAGATCCGTCTTAGTCGTTCTTTGATTCTTCGATCAACAATTTATGCTGGATTTTCAAGTAACCAGAGGATTCTTACACTGCAAAATTTAGAATCATACTTTCATTATTATTAGTAGCTGCAGTAGCTGGTTAGGTAGAAAATCTCTCGAAATCTTGGTTCGACTAAGACTAATCGTAGACTAAGTTAACTATACAAACTTAGCTTTTTACAAGCTTGAAATCGACTAGCTTAACACTCTATAATTTTGATGTTCTAATGACTCAATTTGTATTAGTAACTATCCTATCTTGATTTTATTAATAGAGGTAGCTGTACATTGCTCTAGACTACCTCTGAAAGAGTGGAATGAATATAGGTTGATTTTGAGTAGTAGAGAAGTATGAATCCAAGAATCGACTAGATAAACTATCAAGACTAGTCGTAGGTTTTTCGACTACCTAGTTTTCTCAAGTATAAATTTTTCGACTGACTAGTCGTAGATTTTGAGACTACCCAAGGTGTAAGATTCTTTGAATCTTGTAACAAACATCACTTCATTAACACTCACCAACATACCAGCAGGAGTGTTAGTATTTGTTGAAAATAAGAGTAAATGATAAGAGTATAAAGCATAGGAGAGTGCATTGAAAATTAGAGTGTAAGGAGGGATTTTAACTTAGTGCGATATTAATAATAAACGACTAGGTAGTCGGAGACCAAGATTAACTTAAAGACTAAAAAAACTGCGGTTGAATGAATCTTAGGTTTGAATCAAATAAGTCTCTTGACTTTGGGAGGAACATAAAGTACTCTGTGTTCTGGTTGCCAGTTAAGCTTATCAAACTTCTCCTCGACCTCTGCAAACTGTACCAATATCTGGTCTAAGGTTAGAGATAGAATTGCTTGATAAGATCTTTGATGACTGCGTTAGCTGTAGTCTTCTTAGAGTATGCTGCTGCATTTTCGACTAGTTACGACTAGGTAGTCCAGACAGAGTCGTAGTCTTTAGTCATGAACAGGTATACAATCATTGAGACTAAGGCGTAGACATCGACTAGTCGATCACCAGCAAAGAAGACTCCTGTAGTCGGATAAAACATTAATGACCCATCATACTCAATCTACTTTTTAGATGCGAGTACTCTTGCATTCTCAAAGTTCCTTAGTCTTGCCTTGATAGGGTAGTCGTTGAGGACTATATTATTGAAGCTTAGTCGGTGGTGTACGAATCCGATTGTATGCAGTTCTCTTAAACCATATATGATTTGCTTCATGACTAGTCGATCCGAATGAGCACTGCGATTAGTCATCATATAGTAGTCGTAACTGAATTGAGGGATCAGGTACTGGAGTGCGATGTGATCGCTGCCTTTCAAGACCATCTCCAACTAATTGATTCCATGAAGTTAGAGTTAGAAGGCAGTCTTAGTTATATCATACTCCCTTTGCAGCTACTCTGATTCAAGCTCCTCTTCAAGAAAACCTCTCAGTGCGAACAGCTTGTAGAATCTTCCATCATGAAGCATAGTCCCATAAGGACATTTTTTAGAGAGGACTAGGCTTAGTCGCTTAGTCGTAGAGATATTTGAAGCAAGGAATTATAAAGTATCATCGACTCTGTACTTATTTATCCTTGCGATTGAGTCATCCACTTCATCCTCAGTGTCAGGTATCTCAATATCAACCTTTGGGTTAGTCTTCGAGCTTGTTTTAGCATTCACTCTCTACCTCTTCTTTGGAGGTTCCTTGGGTTCCTCCTCTTAGTCATCACTCTCATTAGCCATCGACTAGTCTTCTTATTATTATTAAATTTAATCTCTTTTTACTTTAGCTATTGTGGAGTGAAATCCTTGCGACTTTTGTTCCTGCTTCTACAATCCTTAGTCGCTCTGCTTGGATTTATTGTGAACTTCTTTGACATGACGATTGAGATTGCTCTTATTATTAAAAACCTTGGAGCAGTTAGCGCATCAATACACAGTAGTCGCTGGTGCTGAAATCGCACTCTTGTCATCCTCGTTGTTTGACTCTGGTAAGTTATCTTTGATTTGTGTATCTGATTGAAAGTTTATGGAGCTAGTATGAAACTCTGGATTTAGTTGGTGGTTGTAAAAGTTTGCAAAGTTCTAAGCATCGTTGTCAGCGATAGCCTAGTCGAACAGTTCCTCGTTCATGAATCTTATGTTTAAGACAAATGATTATAACTGTGGTTGATTAGATTGATTAATAGTTAAGTTAAATTTAAAAGTTAATAGTAGTAATCAAGACTTAATCACAAACCCCCTAAATGAACAATACCCCAAAACCCCAATTCATGCTTAGTCTATGAGTTGATAGTGAATTGACACACGTTTATTAATGCGAAAATCGACTAAGCGACTATTAATAAGGACTATAGTCGAAGACTAGGTTGATTGAGAGTAGTCGTGACTAGTCTGAACATGAAAGTCAGAGTATACAACTACCCTTCACCATTGTTCATTTAGGTGGTTTGTGATTAAGTCTTGATTACTACTATTAACTTTTAAATTTAACTTAACTATTAATCAATCTAATCAACCACAGTTATAATCATTTGTCTTAAACTTAAGATTGAAGGAGGCGACTAAGTGCAGACTAGTATGACTAGGTTGTCTTGTAAGTATATTGATCATGACTTAGTCGTAGGTAGTCAATGGTCGACTATCAGTGTACATTGCACTAATACTAATAATGAATCTTCAAACCATCAACACCCTCCACCATTGGTGGTTTATGGTGACTTGGAACAGCTTTCACTCATTGCAGGTAGTATGGTTGCAATGATTAAAGTTGAATCAAATATCAACAGACTTATCATATGACTAGTTTCAAATTCAAATCACTCTATTATTATTAGTGTTAACTCTTGTCATTTAGATGAGAGTAGTCAAACTCAAACCACAGATCGACTTTGAAACCTTCCTACTCATACGTTATGGCAACTGAAATCCAACATCTGATCTACGACCACTGGTGAATCTGTGCAATAGCAAAGTTCTTTGGTGTCTCATACACAAATGTTGTCAAGCTGCACAGGTAGTCGAAGTCATTTTTCAGGAATGGGTTATCGACTAAGACAAGTCGTGAGATTAAATTCAACCTTAGTCATATTAACTTCCTCACCAGCAGTGAAACACTGCACACTCTAGCAGGAATGAGTTTGAGAGAGAGGTGTATAATGTTCCACAGGTAGTTCCCAGAAGTGAGAATCAGTGTCACTCACTTGAGGAGACTATACAAGCGCGCTTAAGTAAGATTCAAGAGCATACGACTAAGGAAGGAGGTGGAGCTAGTCGATCCACAAAGACTAGCTAGTCTTAAAATCGAAATGAAGACTAAGTATATGAGAGAGCTGCAACTGGGATCGAAGATCATATTCATTGATGAGACTGTATTCACTTCCTCAACTCGCCTCAATAGAACCTGGGCACCTTATGGAGAGAATATAAGATTCCCAGACAAGAGACATGACTTCGGAGTGTTTGCGCTTCTTGGCGCTATATCAACTGACAAGGGACTTGAAGACTACATTATTAATAAGGGATCAATTAAGTAGGACTAGTTCATTCTATTCCTGCAGCAGTTGAAAGAGAAGTATAAGGATCGTCGACTAGTCATATTCATGGATAACCTGCAGGTACACAAGTCAATCCTTGTAAAGAAGGAGTATGAGCGACTGGATATCATCCCCATATACAGTATCCCTTACTCCCCTTAGTATAATGGAATCGAGAGCACCTTCTTTACAATCAAGCAGAGCTACAAGAAAGAGATGCTAAGTATACTACTGAAGGGACTACGACTAGACATAAAATTACTTATAGAGAAGTCGATCTAGTCGGTCGACTAAGACTACATTAGAAATTAAGCCAAATATGGCGAGACGCAGATTATGAGTATTAAGTTATGATTATTTTAATTTAAATCACATTCCAGTTATCATCATGCTCTTGTTAGGTGTTTTCTGTTATTGTTCCATCATGAGCATGCTGCCGTCTGGCATCCTCTTTCTCTTAGTCACGTTCGAGAAGCGATTCTAGTCTTAGTCGTGAGGTATGATGCGATTGCTTAGTCGTTTACCTAACTCATACTATTTATGATCTATCTTCTCTCTGACTGTTCTTGCATTCTGCTTCATTAGATAGATAGCCTTGCCAGGTTTCTCTACATAAGTTAGTCATAGAAATCTTACTTGAAACGAAAGGATGCTTCATGAGCTCATCCAACCAGTCATCAGAGATCTCGATCTTATCAGTCTTGTTCTAGTCTTACCCCTTATTATACCTCACAGTATTAGCATGGTCGATGATTTGCCTTAGGTAGTCTGCTTTGACTGTTCCCAGAACACCAAAGAAGTCTCTATCTGGTAGTTTACCTGAGTTTATCTCAAGTTCTGGAAGGTGCTGCGATACGACTTCATCACCCATAACATCCTGGTAGAGATTCTTGACTGAGAGCTCTTGGTAGTGAGGCACGACCATTCTATTAACCTGGTTTTACCTGAGAGACTTCTTGGTATTATTTAGTAATGTTTTCAGGAAGGCCATCTTAGTCGAAGCCAGTGGTGGCAGAAAGATGTTCACTATACAAAGTAAGGAACAGCAGTTGAATCTTACAGTGAGTGGTTAGGTACTTGTAGAGGTCTTACTTCGATCTGAATCTACCCATAAGCTCCTCGCTTCTTACTAATCGATTCGACTACCCGAATGATTCCATGACTAGTTTAGTAGTCGGACTATATTAATAAATGACTGCTAGTCGAAAATTATTCTGATCTTAGTCCTCTAGTCGTTGAACCACTTCTAGTCTTTTAAAGATTCTAAAATAACTCTTGAATCCCCTTACTCAGACTGTAACAAACATCCCTCAACTTTCAAGCTAAAGAGTGTCCACCAAGAGCAACATCAAATCGAGTGGTCCTCTGCAAATTCCTGGAGATTTAGACCTCGACTTGAGAAGTTTTTGAGGTTAGTAAAAAACTAGTCGATCAGAATCATAAATGGACAACAAATTTTCCAAAAACTCCAGATCCGTCTTAGTCGTTCTTGATTCTTCGATCAACAATTTATGCTGGATTTTCAAGTAACCAGAGGATTCTTACACTGCAAATTTAGAATCATACTTTCATTATTATTAGTAGCAGCAGTTGCTGGTTAGGTAGAAAATCTCTCGAAATCTTGGTTCGACTAAGACTAGTCGTTGACTAAGTTAACTATACAAACTTTGCTTTTTACAAGTTTGAAATCGATTAGCTTAACACTCTATAATTTTGATGTTCTTATGACTCGATTTGTTTTAGTAACTATCCTATCTTGATTTTATTAATAGAGGTAGCTGTACATTGTTCTAGACTACCTCTGAATGATTTGAATGAAAGTGTATGTTGATTTTGAGTAGTAGAGAAGTATGAATCCAAGAATCGACTAGATAAATTATCAAGACTAGTCGTAGGTTTTTCGACTCTAGTTTTCTCAAGTATAAATTTTTTGACTGACTAGTCGTAGATTTTGAGACTACCCAAGGTGTAAGATTCTTTGAATCTTGTAACAAACATCACTTCATTAACACTCACCAACATACCAGCAGGAGTGTTAGTATTTGTTGAAAATAAGAGTAAATGATAAGAGTATAAAGCATAGGAGAGTGCGTTGAAAATTAGAGTGTAAGGAGGGATTTTAACTTAGTGCGATATTAATAATAAACGACTAGGTAGTCGGAGACTAAGATTAACTTAAAGACTAAAAAAACTGCGGTTGAATGAATCTTAGGTTTGATCAAATAAGTCTCTTGACTTTGGGGGAACATAAAGTACTCTGTGTTCTGGTTGCCAGTTAAGCTTATCGAACTTTTCGTCGACCTCTGCTAAACTGTACCAGTATCTGGTCTAAGGTTAGAGATAGAATTGCTTGATAAGATCTTTGATGGCTTCGTTAGCTGTAGTCTTCTTAGAGTATGCTGTTGCATTTTTGACTAGCTACGATTAGGTAGTCCAGACAGAGTCGTAGTCTTTAGTCATGAACAGGTAAAACCCCAATGCTGTTATTTACAATTTTTTGTAGATGATAAAATTAATCAAAATGCAATTACTTGAAACTTATAATCATATAACTCACTTCACAAATTGTCTAATCTCTCTCTCAAAGTCTTTAGATGATCTTGCCCCTCCCGGTCGATGTCCTTGATCTCTGCGCATTCTCTATCCTTTGGTCTGAATTTCGATGCTTTCTTCATCAACACATCCACGGTGTCCTTGGAGATGGCGGCCTTGAATCTCTGCAAGAACTTAATGGGGAGGTGGGGTGAGCTCTGCATGAGCATGGCCAGGTCCTTAGTGAATCTCTTTAGCACGATTTCTTATCTCTTCTTCATGAGCTCTCCCACCTGCTTCTTGACATCGTTTTAGGAATACTTGACGCCCTGCTTGGTTAGGTCTCTCTCCACAGTCTTCTGGAACTCCTGCTCATACCACCACTTGCGCGCAGCTTTTGCCTCCAAGCTGGCCCAGGTGAGAGCTAATCCTGCTTCTTTGTGGTATTCCTCGTCGATTCCTCTGAGGTAATCCTTGGTAAATGGCAGCACATCCTCTTTGTCAAGTCCAGCTTTCAGCTCAAGTATCTTAGTCGCTATACCCAGGTCACTCCTCATTGCTTTTTCTAGCTTATCGTACTCCTTGTTCTCCAACTTCTTAAGTGCTATCTCTTTCTTCTAGTCAAACTTGGCATCCGAGCACGTTGTGTTTGCTTTGATTTGGCAGCTTTGATTAACTCACTGCGATCTGGAGTAGCATATGGACCAGCAGCGTTCTCACTTCTGGGGTTTTTCTTAAGAGTGAGCTGAGGTTCAATCTTTGTTGCTCTGTATAGAGATGAGCCTTGACTTAGTTTCTTGCGATCTGCCTTTCTCACCTTGTTACGATTGCTCTTCTTAGGTCGCTGCTTTCCTGAGCCAGCTCTCAAGTACAGGCCACTCAATGTGAGTTCCCACTCTCTCTTGAAATCTTACATCATGTCACGAGGAGGATTGTCAATGACCAGCTCAACTATCTGCAATTACTCAATGCCTTGAAGCCATGCGGTAACCAGCTTCTTGTCTCTTTTCAGGTTGATGGGTCCTTTCTCAGCAGAGTCCATGATATACCATTAGGTGTTAATTAGTACGAAAGCCCCACAGTGCAGCTCACTCTAGTAGAACTTATTGGTGTCGATGTCGAAGGTGTCCCTGGTCTTGAGCTGGAAGAGCGCCCTCTTCTTGCCTCTAAGTTGGACACTAATGAAGTCGTTCAGTGATGAGATACCTTCCGCTCCAGTTATGGCGAGATCAACTCCAGACAAGACATGAGTGATTTCAGGGCTGTACCAGCTGGATGTGTCGTAGTCGTATAGTAGTCTCCTCAGGTTCTTGAAGCCCACGCCGTGCTCCCAGAGGAACTCGGGCCTCCTGGTCTTGGTCATGTGGCAACGCGATTAATACAGGCTCACAAACTTCTCGACTGAATCAAAGAGTGGACCCTCAACATACAGGTTGATAGCATGGATCATGCAGGTGTAAGATCGTTGACTCATCTTACTACAATGCCATAGGGGCTGCCTGAAGAGCTTATTGAGCGGGAGTTGCTTCACGTTCTTATACAATTAAGTGCACTTAAAACTCTCCACCACCTTCTTGAATCGCCCATTGATAAACTGGTCCTTCGCTTCAATGAGCACAGACGCGTAGTTGATATCTTCGTCTTCACAGTATCCAGCCTCCTTGCAATGTTGAATATAGGAAGAGTAGTCAATCCCTGAGCCCTCCAAAAAGGATTTTGTGCATACCACGGCTTTGTGATCCTCTTCGTTGTCAAAGCCGATAAAGTCTTCTGAAGTTGCTCCTGATTCTTCCTCACTTTCAGTCAAATTTTGGTCTTATCCTTCCAGTGAAGGATTTGCCTGTTTATTTTGCTTGATGACTTGGTCTTTCTGAGCCTTGGTGCATATCTGTTGGTCTTCCTCATCACTGTCTGCAGCTTCCTCGGGGTTGATCACAGAGTCATCGTCTCTGTCAGTGCGGGCTCCCAGAGCCATCTGGTAGATCTCCTTGGCCTGAGAAGTGCTGTACTTAGTTTCGATGAAATACTTGGCCTTCATTCTTGCGGACAGTCCTTGATCTCACAAGCATCCATCCAAATGATGCTTTCCACGCCATTCTAAGTAGTACGCGCTTTGAACCTCACGCTTTATTTGCCGTAGTCTACCTAAGCGTCTAGGAACTCCATGATCACAAACTCATTAGCCTTAGCAGAAGACTTGTCATCTCATCATTGATAGCAGTTGAAATTTTCTTAGGAACTTTGCCTGAGACTTTCGCCATTATTTAATAATTATAATTATTATCGGCTGACCAGTATTTTAATAATCTTGGAAAGATTCAGAGTATGGCTATCAGAATGTTAAGCTCAGGAGAATTATATGGAATTTCAAATTGTTGAATTTTACAGAGAGCTTGTTGCAGGCGAATTCGAATGATTTTCAGCAAGCCACCATAGTCTTATCGTACCTCGATCGAGAGAGCGCAGCCTGAGCTAGCGAGTTACAAATAACTGAACAGGCAGCTGTTTACCAGACAAAGATTATTAAGGGTATACTTTTGCTGATGACGCCAGGTAGTTGGAATATTCAAAATCACTCGACCCTCAGAATCCTCAAATGTCCTTCAAACTCAAGTGATTGAGTGCAGCAGTGAGTGCCCTAATGTATGCGACCTTAAGCCAACGCATGTCGAGTTATTGAAGCTGGGTGGCCAGCTCGAGGATGAGAGTTTCTGTGCGGTTACTATAAGGCTTTAAGTTGTCAAATAGACTAACTAGTTGGTGGTCGAAGCACTTGTAATACTAAAGTGTCTGCCTTTTATGTACCTGAAGGCCTGTTCAACCGGGGCCATCTCGAACTGATATGGTCCCAGAAAAAGCACTGGGAGCTTGAGTCGCTCAAGCCAGTCTAGCGTCAATTTGCTCTTATGATATGAGGCGTTATCAATAACAATGAGGCACCTCTCCCTCCAGTCTCGATCTTGCGCATTCAGGTGCTCAACAATCTTTCCAATGAACAGCAGGAAAGTGATGCTCTTATTGGTGCCATGATTGATCGTACTGAGAAGGCGGCCATCACCAAAAGCCGCGCTAATGATACTAACTTAGCTGAATCGCTGCTTGCAGGTCACGATGTTGCGGTTGAACTTTCCAATCCAGGAGTAGTTCCTGTTGTCGCTGCTCTAGAGAATGGCTTCGTCGACGTTGATGAATACCTTGCCACTATGGAAGTGGTGAATGAACTCAGCGGCAGCATACTAGCGGCTGAGCTTGCTGAGAATGCTATTGTGTTAAGGAGAGAGCTGGCCCACCTTACGATAAGTCATGCGCAAGTCATCCTTCAGATATTTAATGATCCGCTGTCTCGACAACACTATGCCTCTTTCCCTTAGCAAGTGACTTTGGACCTCTCTCGATGTGATTATGCTCATGGGATTGTTAAGAAATACACCAATCTCGCTTATGGTCCTGCCACCCATCCTACGTGGCCGCGGCCCTCTCTTCATAGTGAAGAACTAGATTAACCCCTAATCCGTTGATACATCAAGTAGTTTCCTCACCTTGTAGCAACTCAGTCCCAGCATATTCGAGATTTGGAGCACGCTCCTGCCTTGCTTGTGATAGAGTTCATCGCATGAGCGCTTGAGTTGACAGCATTGCGCTTCAGACCCATGTCTATAGCTAGAATTGCCTTGTGAATGAAACTCACTTTGGCTTTCCTGCAGCGAACCATTTGCTAAGTCATTCCATGTGATGCTGCAATTCAGAGTGTCTTATCTAGGAACCATCACTGAAGAGCTGGAGCTCTCGTTAACCATGCTTACTCTACCACTGCCTAGTAAACCCAGATTCTAAAAGCCGTCGAAAATCTCAAGGGCTTAGAAAGCGATGCTCTTTACCTATTCTGGGTCGAGGACTGAATCCATCTGGGGATCTTCTCGGAGGCAGGTGCTCACAAACTTCTTGGATTCCACCACCGTCGCTCTAATCTCGAGCATAGAAGGTTCTGACTCCAATCGTTACAGTCGTCTCTCAATGCCCTCAGGAGTCCAGCAAGAAATACTAACTGGTGACTCCTGCAAAATGCCGCTGGTAACTAATTCAGAGCTAATGAATTAATTTGGCCCACTCCTTTGCATAGAGCAATGGCCTCTAGTAATCTTGGTGGATTCTTAATCAAATCTCCCTGAATCCATCGAATAAGGAAAGTATGAGTCGATGCGGCTCCTACATATGTTTCGGTTCATGAGTCCCCTTGGCTCAATAAATCCTGAGTTTATTCAATTAGATAAGGCACTAAACTCTTATGCCAAAGCACCAAACTCTAGTGCTTCCGCCTTAGTGAAATTCATTCCACTCTAGTGCTAAAGTGTACCAGAGTAAACCCTTCTAAATCAGGATTCTTGGCACCCTAGTCTATGACAGTCGAGCTAGTCTCTCTGTCAACTGCAATGATTTAGATTAAAATCATTAAGTTATGGAAGATAATGCTTAACAGTAGCAACTGGACTATCACGAGATCTCTTCAAAAGTCCAGAGCAAGCGTGACTTATACAACTTTATGGCAATTGAATGCTAAGCTCACATCCCTCGATACAAGCAGCTCAACTCCTATTTCCTGTCTTAAATACTAAAGGGCGAGAAGAAGGCAAGCTTCCAATTACGAGTCTTACTGTTATATAGTACATCAGGCGTGATCAAGTGAAGGTATCATGCATCCCAATGCTGGCAGGGTTGGCTGTTTCTAACCTATTAGACTTTGCTGTGCAACACGCTGAGCCTCTGGAGTACCTTCCAGATTAAAGAGATTGGAATCGCATGGACCGCTAGTGGTTGGGAGACATATTGTACACAATGAGGCAAGAAGAGCTTTAGGGAATGATTCGTGAGGCTCAAAATCAATCAGCCCAAAAGCAGCAGTAGAGTCAGGGGACATCAGTGCAGATTCGGTCAGAGTTCCAGGAGGCATTCCAGCGCTGTGTACATTTCAAGCGTAAGTTTTACTTAATATTCAATACCTTCTGAAGCTCACAAAGGCAAGGCCATTTCGATGCTTAAGGCAAATGCTAAGCGACGGCGCAGCAGGCAAGAATGCGAGGAGACAAAGGATGAGGAGCTAATGCTGAGAGCAGACAAGCATCAGTACATGCTAGAGGTGAAGCGGCTGAAATCTGAATATAGTCAGCTTGCCCAAATGCAAAGACCTTAGTAGAATGCCAACCAGAGGACAGATCAACATCCCAAGCCTCTTAACATTGGCTCAGCTCCTTTTGGCTCACAGAGCTTGAATCAAGCGCACTTCAAAATATGAGGCTCTTATAAATGCAGTAGGGCGTTTCGATGAGTGAGCTCAAAATCTTATGACTTGAAGGTTGCTCCAACTCTTAGGAGCTGATAGTGAACTAATGCTGGAATCGAGTGTCCCGGAGGTCAAGGTACACTGAAGAATGCTGCAAGATATCTCAATGGCCTTTAAGATAATGAGAGCTCATAGCGATGACTTTGAGCGAATGCAGTGTGCCCTCTTTGTAGTTCATCTAATGTTACGCCACTAATTGTATGTTGAGAGTCTTGGCTTCAAGAGTTGAGAGTGAATATTTTATTAGTATGTTTATTTGGCCCTTAAGAAGTATTAGTTATTAAGCAGTTGCACTGTTGTGAAGTTGAATTAAAGTATTAAGCGAGTATTAGTAGTTAGGCGAGTGTTGATAAATATGTATTACGGTTCAGTATAGTGCTGTAGTTATCTCACTCACTTCCTTAATCTAGTGAGTAGTATATTGTGGCTCGTTATTGAGCTCATGATTGAATTCAGCAGGCGATTAGGACGGAACAGCATGATTGAAATCATCGTCCTCTGTTGCTTAGCTTAGTGAATGATTAAGCTGCTCGAGTCTGGTGTTCGAGTGGCGTTTTAAGTTATTACTCTGATGAGAAGGAACATCAGGCTGTTGGTCATGGGATACTTCCAATGTATGAGAAGCTGCTCTATCGGCAGGGCCTCTCTAGGTGATAGCAGCTTATACTTTAGTTGCCTTTTATGTGAGATGTGAGCTTGTCTTGTACTGCACCCTGAGATGCCGATCGAACACTATTTCTTTAGCGTCACCCAAATCAATCACGAATGCTCTGCTCTTAACAATTTCGTGGATATTGCTTTGCCCGAGCAAGTCCACGTTCACTTGGAAATTGCTCACTCTGTATGCGTCTCTGATTGAGAGGAGCTCCTAAGGCAGATCCTCTTGCTCTATCAACACTTGCGAAAGTCGATAGAGATTTATCTTGCAGTTGCCCAGCACCCATCGACCTTGGCGTAGGAGCATTTCCAGGCACTCAATGTATTCTTCCAGTCTCTTATTAGTCCTCCATTATCTGAACTCGGCATGCCGCTTGCTATAGCTTGCTTGACTAATTTTCCTTTGCTTTATCTGTTGCATGGTCTTCAAGGAGTTTACGAGAATCATCTAAAGGCATAATGATGGCACTACATCCAGGTCCAAGGGGGGCTGAAGCATCTCACACATTAGCTTCTCAACTATATCAATTGCTAAGCTGAGGGAGCTCATCATGCTGGTTTACTAAGCTATCATCTCGCGAACAGTCGTTCTGTGCTACTTCCTCGTATTAGTCTTTGAGGCCACATTCTTTAGAGTCATCTCCTTGCTTGAGATTTATTTGCGCTCTTCTGCATTAACGAGCTGATGAAGATCAAGCACGGCCCACTCTTCAGGCAGACTCTCCCTCTCGAATATCGTTTGGCAGCTGTCTTGCTTTTTGTACTTGAGCAGTTACCTCCACTCCTTCACCAGACCCTGAATAATCGAAGCCAATTGGAGCTTCCAAGGATTCTCTGCGTCTCCCACTTTAGTGAAAGCAATATGATTCTTTGCCAACTTGGTAAGGCTCACTCGCAATCGATTCGTCTCAACGAGGATGTAGCTTAAGTGTTTGGCATACACGAGCTACTCGTCCTCTAATGCGATAAGTAAATCACTTGAACAAGTTGTTGCAGGACCGTTTTCGAGCTCGGGCTCTTGGGAAATCTCTAAGATTTACGTCGAAGGCTGAATGCTATCTAAAGCATCTCGGTGACAAATCTCCATTGAAGATCCATTCTATTCTTATTTAGTGGCAGAGTTAAGTTTCCTGGAACCAAGATATTATCTTGAACGCTTCTTAGTTTAGTTCGATAGCACGCCATAGCCGACATAAAGCTGCTTCGTAGCCTCCTGATCTCGCATTCTGTTTTGTATACTTTAAGGTCGAGTCGTAGCGCCTTAGTAAATCCTTCTGGCCTTGTCCACCAGCTTCAGAGTGCGGAGTCGGGGCTTCCAAGTTTACACATAGCTCTCATAGGATGCCAGTAGAAATCGTGAGGGGACCACTGTAGAATGCTTCGCTATTACTGCCGAGACTTGGTTGAGTATTTACGTTGCCACGCCTAGAAACTAGCTGGGCTCCTCCTTCAATCGACAGCAGGTGGTGTGGTTCTTGAATGGCTTCTGCTGGAATGCTCGCATCCTTCGGAAGACTGGGACGCAATGATGGCCTTCGCTATTGATCTGGCTGGTGAGGGAAGCACTACTGAATGCGACGGTCTTCATCACACTTGCTATGGCGTCGCTCTAGTTTGCCTTCGTGTAGTATTCGTCTTGTTCATACTTGAATAGGGTGTTGATCGCTCTCTACAGGGACCTATCCAATCTTTTCTTTTCATTGTCTTGTTTTGTATATAGTCCACTCAGATAGTCATAATTTTAGTTTTATTGTTTAATAGGTGCAGGCAACTAAGGCAGCAAATGTGAGAGTTAAGACTTTGTTGCCATTGCTTCTTTAAATGTTTATTGTTTGTTTTCTTAGTGATTAGTGGGGCTCAGCTATTGCTCAATATATGACTCCCATCCAGACATTCATTGGCTTAAATGGCTTAGCGGCTCTGAGCCAACGGTATCTGGACAGCAGGCGTTCTTGAGATAATTGCTGGGACTCGCCCACTCTGATCGCTTAGTTTGGGTAATAGGTTACGTTGTGCTCCTTCCCTACATATGGTGTTAGCAACTAAGGCTCAAATCTTAACTTAATAGAGGTGCTGAGACATCCGTGGTGGGATCCAAGATATTTCCCATGGTTTGGTAATGTGTTGAATCATCGTGAGACCCTCCAATATGGCGGGCGCCATCTTCCTTCCCAATACTACAAACCCCATTCAAGGTCTCGTCCACTAATGTCGAATAAGAGAGCGTGGAGCGCGAGCCAAGAATACTGCTAACCACTCCTCAGAGTGCTCCCCGGCTTCTATTAGATGTCTAAATGTTGTTCAAGAGATTGACAAGGCGCTGTTGGAAAGATGTCTTGGTGAGCAGGGGATCGACGAACTCAAGATTATCGAGCAGCAGATCCTCTGAGGGGTCCACCAGCAACTATGGGTCGTCTTGCTCGCATGGTGAATTGTCAATATCGAGTAGTAGGGGGTTCATCTGTTGGATTTGTGTCTTTTTTTAGGATTCTAAAGTATTATTATAGAGGGATAGCAGTTTATAATAATTAATTATCACATTCGTCATTTTGGTTGCTTTAGTAGAATAGCCTCTACTACTACTACTACTACTACTACTACTACTACTACTACTACTACTACTACT
>ARYC01019144.1:0-15542 GCA_000711775.1 Oxytricha trifallax | reverse complement strand
AGTCATCATATAGTAGTCGTAACTGAATTGAGGGATCAGGTACTGGAGTGCGATGTGATCGCTGCCTTTCAAGACCATCTCCAACTAAGTGATTCCATGAAGTTAGAGTTAGAAGGCAGTCTTAGTTATATCATACTCCCTTTGCAGCTACTCTGATTCAAGCTCCTCTTCAAGAAATCCTCTCAGTGCGAACAGCTTGTAGAATCTTCCGTCATGAAGCATAGTCCCATAAGGAGTACTAGTCATTTTTTAGAGAGGACTAGGCTTAGTCGCTTAGTCGTAGAGATATTTGAAGCAAGGAATGATAAAAGTATCATCGACTCTGTACTTATTTATCCTTGCGATTGAGTCATCCACTTCATCCTCAGTGTCAGGGATCTCAATATCAACCTTTGGGTTAGTCTTCGAGCTTGTTTTAGCATTCACTTTCTACCTCTTCTTTGGAGGTTCCTTGAGTTCCTCCTCTTAGTCATCACTCTCATTAGCCATCGACTAGTCTTCTTATTATTATTATTAAATTTAATCTCTTTTTACTTTAGATATTGTGGAGTGAAATCCTTGCGACTTTTGTTCCTGCTTCTACAATCCTTAGTCGCTCTGCTTGGATTTATTGTGAACTTCTTTGACATGACGATTGAGATTGCTCTTATTATTAAAAACCTTGGAGCAGTTAGCGCATCAATACACAGTAGTCGCTGGTGCTGAAATCGCACTCTTGTCATCCTCGTTGTTTGACTCTGGTAAGTTATCTTTGATTTGTATATCTGATTGAAAGTTTATGGAGCTAGTATGAAACTCTGGATTAAGCTGGTGGTTGTAAAAGTTTGCAAAGTTCTAAGCATTGTTGTCAGCGATATCCTAGTCGAACAGTTCCTCGTTCATGAATCTTAAGTTTAAGACAAATGATTATAACTGTAGTTGATTAGATTGATTAATAGTTAAGTTAAATTTAAAAGTTAATAGTAGTAATCAAGACTTAATCACAAACCCCCTAAATGAACAATACCCCAAAACCCCAAAACCCCAATTCATGCTTAGTCTATGAGTTGATAGTGAATTGACACACGTTTATTAATGCGAAAATGCGACTAAGCGACTATTAATAAGGACTATAGTCGAAGACTAGGTTGATTGAGAGTAGTCGTGACTAGTCTGAACATGAAAGTCAGAGTATACAACTACCCTTCACCATTGTTCATTTAGATGGTTTGTGATTAAGTCTTGATTACTACTATTAACTTTTAAATTTAACTTAACTATTAATCAATCTAATCAACCACAGTTATAATCATATGTCTTAAACTTAAGATTGAAGGAGGCGACTAAGTGCAGACTAGTATGACTAGGTAGTCTTGTAAGTATATTGATCATGACTTAGTCGTAGGTAGTCGAATGGTCGACTATCAATGTACATAGCACTAATACTAATAATGAATCTTCAAACCATCAACACCCTCCACCATTGGTGGTTTATGGTGACTTGGAACAGCTTTCACTCATTGCAGGTAAGTATAGTTGTAAAGATTAAAGTTGAATCAAATATCAACAGACTTATCATATGACTATCAAATTCAAATCACTCTATTATTATTAGTGTTAACTCTAGTCATTTAGATGAGAGTAGTCAAACTCAAACCACAGATCGACTTTGAAACCTTTCTACTCATACGTTATGGCAACTGAAATCCAACATCTAATCTACGACCACTGGTGAATCTGAGTGCAATAGCAAAGTTCTTTGGTGCCTCGTACACAAATGTTGTCAAGCTGCTCAGGTAGTCGAAGTCATTTTTCAGGAATGGGTTATCGACTAAGACTAGTCGTGAGATTAAATTCAACCTTAGTCATATTAACTTCCTCACCAGCAGTGAACACTGCACACTCAAGCAGGAATAAGTTTGAGAGAGAGGTGTATAATGTTCCACAGGTAGTTCCCAGAAGTGCGAATCAGTGTCACTCACTTGAGGAGACATACAAACGCGCTTAAGTAAGATTCAAGAGCATACGACTAAGGAAGGAGGTGGAGCTAGTCGATCCACAAAGACTAGCTAGTCTTAAAATCGAAATGAAGACTAAGTATATGAGAGAGCTGCAACTGGGATCGAAGATCATATTCATTGATGAGACTGTATTCACTTCCTCAACTCGCCTCAATAGAACCTGGGCACCTTATGGAGAGAATATAAGATTCCCAGACAAGAGACATGACTTCGGAGTGTTTGCGCTTCTTGACGCTATATCAACTGACAAGGGACTCGAAGACTACATTATTAATAAGGGATCAATTAAGTAGGACTAGTTCATTCTATTCATGCAGCAGTTGAAAGAGAAGTATAAGGATCGTCGACTAGTCATATTCATGGATAACCTGCAGGTACACAAGTCAATCCTTGTAAAGAAGAAGTATGAGCGACTGGATATCATCCCCATATACAGTATCCCTTACTCCCCTGAGTATAATGGAATCGAGAGCACCTTCTTTACAAACAAGCAGAGCTACAAGAAAGAGATGCTAAGTATAGTACTGAAGGGACTACGACTAGACATCAAATTACTTATAGAGAAGTCGATCTAGTCGGTCGACTAAGACTACATTAGAAATTAAGCCAAATAGGGCGAGACGCAGATTATGAGTATTAAGTTATGATTAGTTTAATTTAAATCACATTCCAGTTATCATCATGCTCTTGTTAGGTGTTCTCTGTTATTGTTCCATCATGAGCATGCTGCCGTCTGGCATCCTCTTTCTCTTAGTCACGTTCGAGAAACGATTCTAGTCTTAGTCGTGAGGTATGATGCGATTGCTTAGTCGTTTACCTAACTCATACTATTTATGATCTATCTTCTCTCTGACTGCTCTTGCATTCTGCTTCATTAGATAGATAGCCTTGGCAGGTTTCTCTACATAAGTTAGTCATAGAAATCTTACTTGAAACGAAAGGATGCTTCATGAGCTCATCCAACCAGTCGTCAGAGATCTCGATCTTATCAGTCTTGTTCTAGTCTTACCCCTTATTATACCTCACAGTATTAGCATGGTCGATGATTTGCCTTAGGTAGTCTGCTTTGACTGTTCCCAGAACACCAAAGAAAAAGTCTCTATCTGGTAGTTTACCTGAGTTCATCTCAAGTTCTGGAAGGTACTGCGATACGACTTCATCACCCATAACATCATGGTAGAGATTCTTGACTGAGAGCTCTTGGTAGTGAGGCACGACCATTCTATTAACCTGGTTTTACCTAAGAGACTTCTTGGTATTATTTAGTAATGTTTTCAGGAAGGCCACCTTAGTCGAAGCCAGTGGTGGCAGAAAGATGTTCACTATACAAAGTAAGGAACAGCACTTGAATCTTACAGTGAGTGGTTAGGTATTTGTAGAGGTCTTACTTCGATCTGAATCTACCCATAAGCTCCTCGCTTCTTACTAATCGATTCGACTACCCGAATGATTACATGACTAGTTTAGTAGTCGGACTATATTAATAAATGACTAGCTAGTCGAAAATTATTCTGATCTTAGTCCTCTAGTCGTTGAACCACTTCTCTAGTCTTTTAAAGATTCTAAAATAACTCTTGAATCCCCTTACTCAGACTGTAACAAACATCACTCAACTTTCAAGCTAAAGAGTGTCCACCAAGAGCAACATCAAATCCAGTGGTCCTCTTCAAATTCCTGGAGATTTAGACCTCGACTTGAGTGGTTTTAGATTTTTTGAGGTTAGTAAAAAACTAGTCGATCAGAATCATAAATGGACAACAAATTTTCCAAAAACACCAGATCCGTCTTAGTCGTTCTTGATTCTTCGATCAACAATTTATGCTGGATTTTCAAGTAACCAGAGGATTCTTACACTGCAAAATTTAGAATCATACTTTCATTATTATTAGTAGCAGCAGTAGCTGGTTAGGTAGAAAATCTCTCGAAATCTTGGTTCGACTAAGACTAGTCGTTGACTAAGTTAACTATACAAACTTAGCTTTTTACAAGTTTGAAATCGATTAGCTTAACACTCTATAATTTTGATGTTCTTATGACTCAATTTGTATTAGTAACTATCCTATCTTGATTTTATTAATAGAGGTAGCTGTACATTGCTCTAGACTACCTCTGAAAGAGTGGAATGAAAGTATAGGTTGATTTTGAGTAGTAGAGAAGTATGAATCCAAGAATCGACTAGATAAACTATCAAGACTAGTCGTAGGTTTTTCGACTACCTAGTTTTCTCAAGTATAAATTTTTCGACTGACTAGTCGTAGATTTTGAGACTACCCAAGGTGTAAGATTCTTTGAATCTTGTAACAAACATCACTTCATTAACACTCACCTACATACCAGCAGGAGTGATAGTATTAGTTGAAAATAAGAGTAAATGATAAGAGTATAAAGCATAGGAGAGTGCATTGAAAATTAGAGTGTAAGGAGGGATTTCAACTTAGTGCGATATTAATAATAAACGACTAGGTAGTCGGAGACTAAGATTAACTTAAAGACTAAAAAAACTGCGGTTAAATGAATCTTAGGTTTGAATCAAATAAGTCTCTTGACTTTGGGGGGAACATAAAGTACTCTGTGTTCTGGTTGCCAGTTAAGCTTATCAAACTTCTCTCGACCTCTGCTAAACTGTACCAGTATCTGGTCTAAGGTTAGAGATAGAATTGCTTGATAAGATCTTTGATGACTTCGTTAGCTGTAGCCTTCTTAGAGTATGCTGCTGCATTTTTGACTAGCTACGACTAGGTAGTCCAGACAGAGTCGTAGTCTTTAGTCATGAAGCAGTAACCCCGCAATGCTGTTATTTACAATTTTTTGTAGACGTATAAAATTAATCAAAATGCAATTACTTGAAACTTATAATCATATAACTCACTTCACAAATTGTCTAATCTCTCTCTCAAAGTCTTTAGATGATCTTGCCCCTCCCGGTCGATGTCCTTGATCTCTGCGCATTCTCTATCCTTTGGTCTGAATTTCGATGCTTTCTTCATCAACACATCCACGGTGTCCTTGGAGATGGCGGCCTTGAATCTCTGCAAGAACTTAATGGGGAGGTGGGGTGAGCTCTGCATGAGCATGGCCAGGTCCTTAGTGAATCTCTTTAGCACGTTTTCTTATCTCTTCTTCATGAGCTCTCCCACCTGCATCTTGACATCGTTTTAGGAATACTTGACGCCCTGCTTGGTTAGGTCTCTCTCCACAGTCTTCTGGAACTCCTGCTCATACCACCACTTGCGCGCAGACTTTGCCTACAAGCTGGCCCAGGTGAGAGCTAATCCTGCTTCTTTGTGGTATTCCTCGTCGATTCCTCTGAGGTAATCCTTGGTAAATGGCAGCACCTTCTCTTTGTCAAGTCCAGCTTTCAGCTCAAGTATCTTAGTCGCTATACCCAGGTCACTCCTCATTGCTTTTTCTAGCTTATCGTACTCCTTGTTCTCCAACTTCTTAAGTGCTATCTCTTTCTTCTAGTCAAACTTGGTATCACGAGCACGTTGTGTTTGCTTTGATTTGGCAGCTTTGATTAACTCACTGCGATCTGGAGTAGCATATGGACCAGCAGCGTTCTCACTTCTGGGGTTTTTCTTAAGAGTGAGCTGAGGTTCAATCTTTGTTGCTCTGTATAGAGATGAGCCTTGACTTAGTTTCTTGCGGTCTGCCTTTCTCACCTTGCGATTGCTCTTCTTAGGTCGCTGCTTTCCTGAGCCAGCTCTCAAGTACAGGCCACTCAATGTGAGTTCCCACTCTCTCTTGAAATTTTCCATCATGCCACGAGGAGGATTGTCAATGACCAGCTCAACTATCTGCAATTACTCAATGCCTTGAAGCCATGCGGTAACCAGCTTCTTGTCTCTTTTCAGGTTGATGGGTCCTTTCTCAGCAGAGTCCATGATATACCATTAGGTGTTAATTAGTACGAAAGCCCCACAGTGCAGCTCACTCTAGTAGAACTTATTGGTGTCGATGTCGAAGGTGTCCCTGGTCTTGAGCTGGAAGAGCGCCCTCTTCTTGCCTCTAAGTTGGACACTAATGAAGTCGTTCAGTGATGAGATACCTTCCGCTCCAGTTATGGCGAGATCAACTCCAGACAAGACATGAGTGATCTCAGGGCTGTACCAGCTGGATGTGTCGTAGTCGTATAGTAGTCTCCTCAGGTTCTTGAAGCCCACGCCGTGCTCCCAGAGGAACTCGGGCCTCCTGGTCTTGGTCATGTGGCAACGCGATTAATACAGGCTCACAAACTTCTCGACTGAATCAAAGAGTGGACCCTCCACATACAGGTTGATAGCATGGATCATGCAGGTGTAAGATCGTTGACTCATCTTACTACAATGCCATAGGGGCTGCCTGAAGAGCTTATTGAGCGGGAGTTGCTTCACGTTCTTGTACAATTAAGTGCACTTAAAACTCTCCACCACCTTCTTGAATCGCCCATTGATAAACTGGTCCTTCGCTTCAATGAGCACAGACGCGTAGTTGATATCTTCGTCTTCACAGTATCCAGCCTCCTTGCAATGTTGAATATAGGAAGAGTAGTCAATCCCTGAGTCCTCCAAAAAGGATTTTGTGCATACCACGGCTTTGTGATCCTCTTCGTTGTCAAAGCCGATAAAGTCTTCTGAAGTAGCTTCTGATTCTTCCTCACTTTCAGTCAAATTTTGGTCTTATCCTTCCAGTGAAGGATTTGCCTGTTTATTTTGCTTGATGACTTGGTCTTTCTGAGCCTTGGTGCATATCTGTTGGTCTTCCTCATCACTGTCTGCAGCTTCCTCGGGGTTGATCACAGAGTCATCGTCTCTGTCAGTGCGGGCTCCCAGAGCCATCTGGTAGATCTCCTTGGCCTGAGAAGTGCTGTACTTAGTTTCGATGTAATACTTGGCCTTCATTCTTGCGGACAGTCCCTTGATCTCACAAGCATCCATCCAAAAGATGCTTTCCACGCCATTCTAAGTAGTACGCGCTTTGAACCTCACGCTTTATTTGCCGTAGTCTACCTAAGCGTCTAGGAACTCCATGATCACAAACTCATTAGCCTTAGCAGAAGACTTGTCATACTCATCATTGATAGCAGTTGAAATTTTCTTAGGAACTTTGCCTGAAACTTTCGCCATTATTTTAATAATTATAATTATTATCGGCTGACCAGTATTTTAATAATCTTGGAAAGATCAGAAGTTGATGGCTATCAGAATGTCAAGCTCAGGAGAACTTTCATGGGATTTTTTAAATTGTTGAATTTTACAGAGAGCTTGTTGCAGGCGAATTCGATGATTTTCAGCATGCCACTATAGTCTTAGCTTGGCTCGATCGAGAGAGCGCAGTTGAGCTAGTGAGTTTCAAATAACTGACAGGCAGCTGTTTACCAGACAAAGATTATTAGGTGTATACTTTTGCTGATGACGCCAGGTAGTTGGAATATTAAAATCACTCGACCCTCAGAATTCTCAAATGTCCTTCAAACTCAAGTGATTGAGTGCAGCAGTGAGTGCCCTAATGTATGCGACCTTAAGCCATCGCATGTCAAGTTATTGAAGCTGGGTGGCCAACTCGAGGATGAGAGTTTTTGTGCGGTTCCTATAAGGCTTTAAGTTGTCAAATAGACTTACTAGTTGGTGGTCGAAGCACTTGTAATACTAAAGTGTCTGCCTTTTATGTACCTGAAGGCCTGTTCAATCGGGGCCATCTCGAACTGATATGGTCCCAGGAAAAGCACTGGAAGCTTGAGTCGCTCAAGCCAGTCTAGCGTCAATTTGCTCTTATGATATGAGGCGTTATCAATAACAATGAGGGACCTCTCCCTCCAGTCTCGATCTTGCGCATTCAGGTGCTCAACAATCTTTCCAATGAACAGCAGGAAAGTGATGCTCTTATTGGTGCCATGATTGATCGTACTGAGAAGGCGGCCATCACTAAAAGCCGCGCTAATGATACTAACTTAGCTGAATCGCTGCTTGCAGGTCACGATGTTGCGGTTGGACTTTCCAATCCAGGAGTAGTTCCTGTTGTCGCTGCTCTGGAGAATGGCTTCGTCGACGTTGATGAATACCTTGCCACTATGGAAGTGGTGAATGAACTCAGCGGCAGCATACTAGCGGCTGAGCTTGCTGAGAATGCTATTGTGTTAAGGAGAGAGCTGGCCCACCTTACGATAAGTCATGCGCAAGTCATCCTTCAGATATTTAATGATCCGCTGTCTCGACAACACTATGCCTCTTTCCCTTAGCAAGTGACTTTGGACCTCTCTCGATGTGATTATGCTCATGGGATTGTTAAGATATACACCAATCTCGCTTATTGTCCTGCCACCCATTCTGTGTGGCTGCGGCCCTCTCTTCATAGTGAAGAACTAGATTAACCCCTACTCCGTTGATACATCAAGTAGTTTCCTCACCTTGTAGCAACTGAGTCCCAGCATATTTGAGATTTGGAGCACGCTCCTGCCTTGCTTGTGATAGAGTTCATCGCATGAGCGCTTGAGTTGACAGCATTGCGCTTCAGACCCATGTTTATAGCTAGAATTGCCTTGTGAATGAAACTCACTTTGGCTTTCCTGCGGCGAACCATTTGCTAAGTCATTCCATGTGATGCTGCAATTGAGAGTGTCTTATCTAGGAATCATCACTGAAGAGCTGGAGTTCTCTTTGATCATGCTTACTCTACTACTGCCTTGTAAACCCAGATTCTAGAAGCCGTCGAAAATCTCAATGGCTTAGAAAGCGATGCTCTTTACCTATTCTGGGTCGAGGACTGAATCCATCTGGGGATCTTCTCGGAGGCAGGTGCTCACAAACTTCTTGGATTCCACCACCGTCGCTCTAATCTCGAGCATAGAATGTTCTGACTCCAATCGTTACAGTCGTCTCTCAATGTCCTCAGGAGTCCAGCAAGAATTACTAACTGGTGACTCCTGCAAAATGCCGCTGGTAACTAATTCAGAGCTAATGAATTAATTTGGCCCACTCCTTTGCATAGAGCAATGGCCTCTAGTATCTTGGTGGATTCTTAATCAAATCTCCCTGAATCCGTCGAATAAGGAAAGTATGAGTCGATGCGGCTCCTACATATGTTTCGGTTCATGAGTCCGCTTGGCTCAATAAATCCTGAGTTTATTCAATTAGATAAGTCACTAAACTCTTATGCCAAAGCACTAAACTCTAGTGCTTCCGCCTTAGTGAAATTCATTCCACTCTAGTGCTAAAGTGTACCAGAGTAAACCCTTCTAAATCAGGATTCTTGGCACCCTAGTCTATGACAGTCGAGCTAGTCTCTCTGTCAACTGCTATGATTTAGATTAAAATCATTAAGTTATGGAAGATAATGCTTAACAGTAGCAACTGGACTATCACGAGATCTCTTCAAAAGTCCAGAGCAAGCGTGACTTATACAACTTTATGGCAATTGAATGCTAAGCTCACATCCCTCGATACAAGCAGCTCAACTCCTATTTCCTGTCTTAAATACTAAAGGGCGAGAAGAAGGCAAGCTTCCAATTACGAGTCTTACTGTTATATAGTACATCAGGCGTGATCAAGTGAAGGTATCATGCATCCCAATGCTGGCAGGGTTGGCTGTTTCTAACCTATTAGACTTTGCTGTGCAACACGTTGAGCCTCTGGAGTACCTTCCAGATTAAAGAGATTGGAATCGCATGGACCGCTAGTGGTTGGGAGACATATTGTACACAATGAGGCAAGAAGAGCTTTAGGGAATGATTCGTGAGGCTCAAAATCAATCAGCCCAAAAGCAGCAGTAGAGTCAGGGGACATCAGTGCAGATTCGGTCAGAGTTCCAGGAGGCATTCCAGCGCTGTGTGCATTTCAAGCGTAAGTTTTACTTAATATTCAATACCTTCTGAAGCTCACAAAGGCAAGGCCATTTCGATGCTTAAGGCAAATGCTAAGCGACGGCGCAGCAGGCAAGAATGCGAGGAGACAAAGGATGAGGAGCTAATGCTGAGAGCAGACAAGCATTAGTATATGCTAGAGGTGAAGCGGCTGAAATCTGAATATAGTCAGCTTGCCCAAATGCAAATACCTTAGTAGAATGCCAACCAGAGGACAGATCAACATCCCAAGCCTCTTAACATTGGCTCAGCTCCTTTTGGCTCACAGAGCTTGAATCAAGCGCACTTCAAAATATGAGGCTCTTATAAATGCAGTAGGGCGTTTCGATGAGTGAGCTCAAAATCTTATGGCTTGAGGGTTGCTCCAACTCTTAGGAGCTGATAGTGAACTAATGCTGGAATCGAGTGTCCCGGAGGTCAAGGTACACTGAAGAATGCTGCAAGATATCTCAATGGCCTTTAAGATAATGAGAGCTCATAGCGATGACTTTGAGCGAATGCAGTGTGCCCTCTTTGTAGTTCATTTAATGTTACGCCACTAATTGTATTTTGAGAGTCTTGGCTTGAAGAGTTGAGAGTGAATATTTTATTAGTATGTTTATTTGGCCCTTAAGAAGTATTATTTATTAAGCAGTTGCACTGTTGTGAAGTTGAATTACAGTATTAAGCGAGGGTTAGTAGTTAGGCGAGTGTTGATAAATATGTATTACGGTGCAGTATAGTGCTGTAGTTATCTCACTCACTTCCTTAACTCTAGTGAGTAGTATATTGTGGCTCGTTGTTGAGCTCATGATTGAATTCAGCAGGCGATTAGGACGGAACAGCATGATTGAAATCATCGTCCTCTGTTGCTTAGCTTAGTGAATGATTAAGCTGCTCGAGTCTGGTGTTCGAGTGGCGTTTTAAGTTATTACTCTGATGAGAAGGAACATCAGGCTGTTGGTCATGGGATACTTCCAATGTATGAGAAGCTGCTCTATCGGCAGGGCCTCTCTAGGTGATAGCAGCTTATACTTTAGTTGCCTTTTATGTTAGATGTGAGCTTGTCTTGTACTGCACCCTGATATGCCGATCGAACACTATTTCTTAAGCGTCACCCAAATCAATCACGAATGCTCTGCTCTTAACAATTTCGTGGATATTGTTTTGCCCGAGCAAGTCCACGTTCACTTGGAAATTGCTCACTCTGTATGCGTCTCTGATTGAGAGGAGCTCCTAAGGCAGATCCTCTTGCTCTATCAACACTTGCGAAAGTCGATAGAGATTTATCTTGCAGTTGCCCAGCACCCATCGACCTTGGCGTAGGAGCATTTCCAGGCACTCAATGTATTCTTCCAGTCTCTTATTAGTCCTCCATTATCTGAACTCGGCATGCCGCTTGCTATAGTTTGCTTGACTAATTTTCCTTTGCTTTATCTGTTGCATGGTCTTCAAGGAGTTTACGAGAATCATCTAAAGGCATAATGATGGTACTACATCCAGATCCAAGGTGGGCTGAAGCATCTCACTAACTAGCTTCTCAACTATATCAATTGCTAAGCTGAGGGAACTCATCATGCTTGTTTATTAAGCTATCATCTCGCGAACAGTCGTTCTGTGCTACTTCCTCGTATTAGTCTTTGAGGCCACATTCTTTAGAGTCATCTCCTTGCTTGATATTTATTTGCGCTCTTCTGCATTAACGAGCTGATGAAGATCAAGCACGGCCCACTCTTCAGGCAGACTCTCCCTCTCGAATATCGTTTGGCAGCTGTCTTGCTTTTTGTATTTGAGCAGTTGCCTCCATTCCTTCACCAGACCCTGAATAATCGAAGCCAATTGGAGCTTCCAAGGATTCTCTGCGTCTCCCACTTTAGTGAAAGCAATATGATTCTTTGCCAACTTGGTAAGGCTCACTCGCAATCGATTCGTCTCAACGAGGATGTAGCTTAAGTGTTTGGCATACGCGAGCTACTCGTCCTCTAATGCGATAAGTAAATCACTTGAACAAGTTGTTGCAGGACCTTTTTCGAGCTCGGGCTCTTGGGAAATCTCTAAGATTTACGTCGAAGGCTGAATGCTATCTAAAGCATCTCGGTGACAAATCTCCATTGAAGATCCATTCTATTCTTATTTAGTGGCAGAGTTAAGTTTCCTGGAACCAAGATATTATCTTGAACGCTTCTTAGTTTAGTTCGATAGCACGCCATAGCCGACATAAAGCTGCTTCGTAGCCTCCTGATCTCGCATTCTGTTTTGTATACTTTAAGGTCGAGTCGTAGCGCCTTAGTAAATCCTTCTGGCCTTGTCCACCAGCTTCAGAGTGCGGAGTCGGGGCTTCCAAGTTTACACATAGCTCTCATAGGATGCCAGTAGAAATCGTGAGGGGACCACTGTTGAATGCTTCGCTATTACTGCCGAGACTTGGTTGAGTATTTACGTTGCCACGCCTAGAAATTAGCTGGGCTCCTCCTTCAATCGACAGCAGGTGGTGTGGTTCTTGAATGGCTTCTGCTGGAATGCTCGCATCCTTCGGAAGACTGGGACGCAATGATGGCCTTCGCTATTGATCTGGCTGGTGAGGGAAGCACTACTGAATGCGACGGTCTTCATCACACTTGCTATGGCGTCGCTCTAGTTTGCCTTCGTGTAGTATTCGTCTTGTTCATACTTGAATAGGGTGTTGATCGCTCTCTACAGGGACCTATCCAATCTTTTCTTTTCATTGTCTTGTTTTGTATATAGTCCACTCAGATAGTCATAATTTTAGTTTTATTGTTTAATAGGTGCATGCAACTAAGGCAGCAAATGTGAGAGTTAAGACTTTGTTGCCATTGCTTCTTTAAATGTTTATTGTTTGTTTTCTTAGTGATTAGTGGGGCTCAGCTATTGCTCAATATATGACTCCCATCCAGACATTCATTGGCTTAAATGGCTTAGCGGCTCTGAGCCAACGGTATCTGGACAGCAGGCGTTCTTGAGATAATTGCTGGGACTCGCCCCCTGATCGTTTAGTTTGGGTAATAGGTTACGTTGTGCTCCTTCCCTACATATGGTGTTAGCAACTAAGGCTCGAATCTTACCTTAATAGAGGTGCTGAGACATCCGTGGTGGGATCCAAGATATTTCCCATGGTTTGGTAATGTGTTGAATCATCGTGAGACCCTCCATTATGGCGGGCGCCATCTTCCTTCCCAATACTACAAACCCCATTCAAGGTCTCGTCCACTAATGTCGAATAAGAGAGCGTGGAGCGCGAGCCAAGAATACTGCTGACCACTCGTCAGAGTGCTCCCCGGCTTCTATTAGATGTCTAAATGTTGTTCAAGAGATTGCCAAGGCGCTGTTGGAAAGATGTCTTGGTGAGCAGGGGATCGACGAACTCAAGATTTTCGAGCAGCAGATCCTCTGAGGGGTCCTCCAGCAACTATGGGTCGTCTTGCTCGCATGGTGAGTTGTCAATATCGAGTAGTAGGGGGTTCATCTGTTGGATTTGTGTCTTTTTTTAGGATTCTAAAGTATTATTATAGAGGGGTAGCAGTTTATAATAATTAATTCTGAATTCGTCATTTTGGTTGCTTTAGTAGAATAGCCTTTACTACTACTACTACTACTACTACTACTACTACTACTACTACTACTACTATAGTACTCTCTACTAAATTACTAAAGCGACCAAATCTATAATAATTATAATTCATACTTGATTAATTTAATACGTCACCTAAATCTTGTAAATAACTGCTTTGGGGTTTTATACAATCATTGAGACTAAGGCGTAGACATCGACTAGTCGATCACCAGCAAAGAAGACTCCTGCAGTCGGATAAAACATTAATGACCCATCATACTCAATCTAATTTTTAGATGCGAGTACTCTTGCATTCTCAAAGTTCCTTAGTCTTGCCTTGATAGGGTAGTCGTTGAGGACTATATTATTGAAGCTTAGTCGGTGGTGTACGAATCCGATTGTATGCAGTTCTCTTAAACCATATATGATTTGCTTCATGACTAGTCGATCCGAATGAGCACTGCGATTAGTCATCATATAGTAGTCGTAACTGAATTGAGGGATCAGGTACTGGAGTGCGATGTGATCGCTGCCTTTCAAGACCATCTCCAACTAAGTGATTCCATGAAGTTGGAGTTAGAAGGCAGTCTTAGTTATATCATACTCCCTTTGCAGCTACTCTGATTCAAGCTCCTCTTCAAGAAAACCTCTCAGTGCGAACAGCTTGTAAAATCTTCCGTCATGAAGCATAGTCCCATAAGGAGCACTAGTCATTTTTTAGAGAGGACTAGGCTTAGTCGCTTAGTCGTAGAGATATTTTGAAGCAAGGAATGATAAAAGTATCATCGACTCTGTACTTATTTATCCTTGCGATTGAGTCATCCACTTCATACTCAGTGTCAGGGATCTCAATATCAACCTTTGGGTTAGTCTTCGAGCTTGTTTTAGCATTCACTCTCTACCTCTTCTTTGGAGGTTCCTTGAGTTCATCCTCTTAGTCATCACTCTCATTAGCATCGACTAGTCTTCTTATTATTATTTAATTTAATCTCTTTTTACTTTAGATATTGTGGAGTGAAATCCTTGCGACTTTTGTTCCTGCTTCTACAATCCTTAGTCGCTCTGCTTGGATTTATTGTGAACTTCTTTGACATGACGATTGAGATTGCTCTTATTATTAAAAACCTTGGAGCAGTTAGCGCATCAATACACAGTAGTCGCTGGTGCTGAAATCGCACTCTTGTCATCCTCGTTGTTTGACTCTGGTAAGTTATCTTTGATTTGTATATCTGATTGAAAGTTTATGGAGCTAGTATGAAACTCTGGATTTAGCTGGTGGTTGTAAAAATTTGCAAAGTTCTAAGCATCGTTGTCAGCGATAGCCTAGTCGAACAGTTCCTCGTTTCTTCAATCTTAAGTTTAAGACAAATGATATTAAGTGTGTTTGATTAGATTGATTAATAGTTAAGTTAAATTTAAAAGTTAATAGTAGGAATCAAGACTTAATCACAAACTACCCAAATGAACAAAACCCCAAAACCCCAATTCATGCTTAGTCTATGAGTTTATAGTGAATTGACACACGATTATTAATGCGAAAATGCGACTAAGCGACTATTAATAAGGACTATAGTCGAAGACTATGTTGATTGAGAGTAGTCGTGACTAGTCTGAACATGAAAGTCAGAGTATACAACTACCCTTCACCATAGTTCATTTAGGTGGTTTGTGATTAAGTCTTGATTACTACTATTAACTTTAAATTTAACTTAACTATTAATCAATCTTATCAACCACAGTTATAATCATTTGTCTTAAACTTAAGATTGAAGGAGGCGACTAAGTGCAGACTAGTATGAATAGGTAGTCTTGTAAGTATATTGATCATGACTTTGTCGTAGGTAGTCGCAAAATCGGCTATCAATGTCCATATCACTAATAATATTAATGAATCTTCAAACCATCAACACCCTTCACAATGGTGGTTTATGGTGACTTGGAACAGCATTTACTCATTACAGGTAAGTATAGTTGCAATGATTAAAGTTGAATCAAATATCAACAGACTTATCATATGACTAGTTTCAAATTAAATCACTGTATTATTATTAGTCTTAACTCTAGTCATTTAGATGAGAGTAGTCAAACTCAAACCACAGATCGACTTTGAAACCTTTCTACTCATACGTGATGGCAACTGAAATCCAACATCTAA
>ARYC01019143.1:0-16239 GCA_000711775.1 Oxytricha trifallax | reverse complement strand
TCTCAAAGTTCCTTAGTCTTGCCTTGATAGGGTAGTCGTTGAGGACTATGTTATTGAAGCTTAGTCGGTGGTGTACGAATCCGATTGAATGCAGTTCTCTTAAACCATATATGATTTGCTTCATGACTAGTCGATCCGAATGAGCACTGCGATTAGTCATCATATAGTAGTCGTAACTGAATTGAGGGATCAGGTACTGGAGTGCGATGTGATCGCTGCCTTTCAAGACCATCTCCAACTAAGTGATTCCATGAAGTTAGAGTTAGAAGGCAGTCTTAGTTATATCATACTCCCTTTGCAGCTACTCTGATTCAAGCTCCTCTTCAAGAAATCCTCTCAGTGCGAACAGCTTGTAGAATCTTCCGTCATGAAGCATAGTCCCATAAGGAGTACTAGTCATTTTTTTAGAGAGGACTAGGCTTAGTCGCTTAGTCGTAGAGATATTTGAAGCAAGGAATGATAAAAGTATCATCGACTCTGTACTTATTTATCCTTGCGATTTAGTCATCCACTTCATCCTCAGTGTCAGGGATCTCAATATCAACCTTTGGGTTAGTCTTCGAGCTTGTTTTAGCATTCACTCTCTACCTCTACTTTGGAGGTTCCTTGAGTTCCTCCTCTTAGTCATCACTCTCATTAGCCATCGACTAGTCTTCTTATTATTATTAAATTTAATCTCTTTTTACTTTAGATATTGCGGAGTGAAATCCTTGCGACATTTGTTCCTGCTTCTACAATCCTTAGTCGCTCTGCTTGGATTTATTGTGAACCTCTTTGACATGACGACTGAGATTGCTCTTATTATTAAAAACCTTGGAGCAGGTAGCGCATCAATACACAGTAGTGGCTGGTGCTGAAATCGCACTCTTGTCATCCTCGTTGTTTGACTCTGGTAAGTTATCTTTGATTTGTATATCTGATTAAAAGTTTATGAAGCTAGTATGAAACTCTGGATTTAGTTGGTGGTTGTAAAAGTTTGCAAAGTTCTAAGCATCGTTGTCAGCGATAGCCTAGTCGAACAGTTCCTCGTTCATGAATCTTAAGTTTAAGACAAATGATTATAACTGTGGTTGATTAGATTGATTAATAGTTAAGTTAAATTTAAAAGTTAATAGTAGTAATCAAGACTTAATCACAAACCACCTTAATGAACAATGCCCCAAAACCCCAAAACCCCAATTCATGCTTAGTCTATGAGTTTATAGTGAATTGACACACGTTTATTAATGCGAAAATGCGACTAAGTGACTATTAATAAGGACTATAGTCGAAGACTAGGTTGATTGAGAGTAAGTCGTGACTAGTCTGAACATGAAAGTTAGAGTATACACCTACCCTTCACCTTTGTTCATTTGGGTGGTTTGTGATTAAGTCTTGATTACTACTATTAACTTTTAAATTTAACTTAACTATTAATCAATCTAATCAACCACAGTTATAATCATTTGTCTTAAACTTAAGATTGAAGGAGGCGACTAAGTGCAGACTAGTATGACTAGGTTGTCTTGTAAGTATATTGATCATGACTTAGTCGTAGGTAGTCGAATGGTCGACTATCAGTGTACATAGCACTAATACTAATAATGAATCTTCAAACCATCAACACCCTCCACCATTGGTGGTTTATGGTGACTTGGAACAGCTTTCACTCATTGCAGGTAAGTATAGTTGCAATGATTAAAGTTGAATCAAATATCAACAGACTTATCATATGACTAGTTTCAAATTCAAATCACTCTATTATTATTAGTGTTAACTCTAGTCATTTAGTTGAGAGTAGTCAAACTCAAACCACAGATCGACTTTGAAACCTTCCTACTCATACGTTATGGCAACTGAAATCCAACATCTAATCTACGACACACTGGTGAATCTGAGTGCAATAGCAAAGTTCTTTAATGTCTCATACACAAATTTTGTCAAGCTGAACAGGTAGTCGAAGTAATTTTTCAGGAATGGGTTATCGACTAAGACTAGTCGTGAGATTAAATTCAACCTTAGTCATATTACTTCCTCACCAGCAGTGAAACACTGCACACTCAAGCAGGAATGAGTTTGAGAGAGAGGTGTATAATGTTCCACAGGTAGTTCCCAGAAGTGCGAATCAGTGTCACTCACTTGAAGAGACTATACAAGCGCGCTTAAGTGAGATTCAAGAGCATACGACTAAGGAAGGAGGTGGAGCTAGTCAATCCACAAAGACTAGCTAGTCTTAAAATCGAAATGAAGACTAAGTATATGAGAGAGCTGCAACTGGGATCGAAGATCATATTCATTGATGAGACTGTATTCACTTCCTCAACTCGCCTCAATATAACCTGAGCACCTTATGGAGAGAATATAAGATTCCCAGACAAGAGACACGACTTTGGAGTGTTTGCGCTTCTTGGCGCTATATCAACTGACAAGGGACTCAAAGACTACATTATTAATAAGGGATCAATTAAGTAAGACTAGTTCATTCTTTTCATGCAGCAGTTGAAAGAGAAGTATAAGGATCGTCGACTAGTCATATTCATGGATATCCTGCAGGTACACAAGTCAATCCTTGTAAAGAAGGAGTATGAGCGACTGGATATCATCCCCATATACAGTATCACTTTCTCCCCTGAGTATAATGGAATCGAGAGCACCTTCTTTACAATCAAGCAGAGCTAAAAGAAAGAGATGCTAAGTATACTACTGAAGGGATTACGACTAGACATCAAATTACTTATAGAGAAGTCGATTTAGTCGGTCGACTAAGACTACATTAGAAATTAAGCCAAATATGGCGAGACACAGATTATGAGTATTAAGTTATGATTAGTTTAATTTAAATCACATTCCAGTTATCATCATGCTCTTGTTAGGTGTTCTCTGTTATTGTTCCATCATGAGCATACTGCCGTCTGGCATCCTCTTTCTCTTAGTCACGTTCGAGAAGCGATTCTAGTCTTAGTCGTGAGGTATGATACGATTGCTTAGTCGTTTACCTAACTCATACTATTTATGATCTATCTTCTCTCTGACTGTTCTTGCATTCTGCTTCATTAGATAGATAGCCTTGCCAGGTTTTCTACATAAGTTAGTCATAGAAATCTTACTTGAAACGAAAGGATGCTTCATGAGCTCATCCAACCAGTCATCAGAGATCTCGATCTTATCAGTCTTGTTCTAGTCTTACCCCTTATTATACCTCACAGTATTAGCATGGTCGATGATTTGCCTTAGGTAGTCTGCTTTGACTGTTCCCAGAACACCAAAGAAAAAGTCTCTATCTGGTAGTTTACCTGAGTTTATCTCAAGTTCTGGAAGGTACTGCGATACGACTTCATCACCCATAACATCCTGGTAGAGATTCTTGACTGAGAGCTCTTGGTAGTGAGGCACGACCATTCTATTAACCTGGTTTTACCTGAGAGACTTCTTGGTATTATTTAGTAATGTTTTCAGGAAGGCCACCTTAATCGAAGCCAGTGGTGGCAGAAAGATGTTCACTATACAAAGTAAGGAACAGCACTTGAATCTTACAGTGAGTGGTTAGGTACTTGTAGAGGTCTTACTTCGATCTGAATCTACCCATAAGCTCCTCGCTTATTACTAATCGATTCGACTACCCGAATGATTCCATGACTAGTTTAGTAGTCGGACTATATTAATAAATGACTAGCTAGTCGAAAATTATTCTGATCCTAGTCCTCTAGTCGTTGAACCACTTCTCTAGTCTTTTAAAGATTCTAAAATAACTCTTGAATCCCCTTACTCAGACTGTAACAAACATCACTCAACTTTCAAGCTAAAGAGTGTCCACCAAGAGCAACATCAAATCGAGTGGTCCTCTGCAAATTCCTGGAGATTTAGACCTCGACTTGAGAGGTTTTAGATTTTTTGAGGTTAGTAAAAAAGTAGTCGATCAGAATCATAAATGGACAACAAATTTTCCAAAAACTCCAGATCCGTCTTAGTCGTTCTTGATTCTTCGATCAACAATTTTTGCTGGATTTTCAAGTAACCAGAGGATTCTTACACTGCAAATTTAGAATCATACTTTCATTATTATTAGTAGCAGCAGTAGCTGGTTAGGTAGAAAATCTCTCGAAATCTTGGTTCGACTAAGACTAGTCGTAGACTAAGTTAACTATACAAACTTAGCTTTTTACAAGTTTGAAATCGATTAGCTTAACACTCTATAATTTTGATGTTCTTATGACTCAATTTGTATTAGTAACTATCCTATCTTGATTTTATTAATAGAGGTAGCTGTACATTGCTCTAGACTACCTCTGAAAGAGTGGAATGAAAGTATAGGTTGATTTTGAGTAGTAGAGAAGTATGAATCCAAGAATCGACTAGATAAACTATCAAGACTAGTCGTAGGTTTTTCGACTACCTAGTTTTCTCAAGTATAAATTTTTCGACTGACTAGTCGTAGATTTTGAGACTACCCAAGGTGTAAGATTCTTTGAATCTTGTAACAAACATCACTTCATTAACACTCACCTACATACCAGCAGGAGTGTTAGTATTTGTTGAAAATAAGAGTAAATGATAATAGTATAAAGCATAGGAGAGTGCGTTGAAAATTAGAGTGTAAGGAGGGATTTTAACTTAGTGCGATATTAATAATAAACGACTAGGTAGTCGGAGACTAAGATTAACTTAAAGACTAAAAAAACTGCGGTTGAATGAATCTTAGGTTTGAATCAAATAAGTCTCTTGACTTTGGGGGGAACATAAAGTACTCTGTGTTCTGGTTGCCAGTTAAGCTTATCAAACTTCTCCTTGACCTCTGCTAAACTGTACCAGTATCTGGTCTAAGGTTAGAGATAGAATTGCTTGATAAGATTTTTTATGACTGCGTTAGCTGTATTCTTCTTAGAGTATGCTGCTGCATTTTCGACTAGCTACGACTTGGTAGTCCAGACAGAGTCGTAGTCTTTAGTCATGAACAGGTATACAATCATTGAGACTAAGGCGTAGACATCGACTAGTCGATCACCAGCAAAGAGACTCCTGTAGTCGGATAAAACATTAATGACCCATCATACTCAATCTACTTTTAGATGCGAGTACTCTTGCATTCTCAAAGTTCCTTAGTCTTGCCTTGATAGGGTAGTCGTTGAGGACTATGTTATTGAAGCTTAGTCGGTGGTGTACGAATCCGATTGAATGCAGTTCTCTTAAACCATATATGATTTGCTTCATGACTAGTCGATCCGAATGAGCACTGCGATTAGTCATCATATAGTAGTCGTAACTGAATTGAGGGATCAGGTACTGGAGTGCGATGTGATCGCTGCCTTTCAAGACCATCTCCAACTAAGTGATTCCATGAAGTTAGAGTTAGAAGGCAGTCTTAGTTATATCATACTCCCTTTGCAGCTACTTTGATTCAAGCTCCTCTTCAAGAAATCCTCTCAGTGCGAACAGCTTGTAGAATCTTCCGTCATGATGCATAGTTTCATAAGGAGTACTAGTCATTTTTTAGAGAGGACTAGGCTTAGTCGCTTAGTCGTAGAGATATTTGAAGCAAGGAATGATAAAAGTATCATCGACTCTGTACTTATTTATCCTTGCGATTGAGTCATCCACTTCATCCTCAGTGTCAGGTATCTCAATATCAACCTTTGGGTTAGTCTTCGAGCTTGTTTTAGCATTCACTCTCTACCTCTTCTTTGGAGGTTCCTTGAGTTCCTCCTCTTAGTCATCACTCTCATTAGCCATCGACTAGTCTTCTTATTATTATTTAATTTAATCTCTTTTTACTTTAGATATTGCGGAGTGAAATCCTTGCGACTTTTGTTCCTGCTTCTACAATCCTTAGTCGCTCTGCTTGGATTTATTGTGAACCTCTTTGACATGACGATTTAGATTGCTCTTATTATTAAAAACCTTGGAGCAGGTAGCGCATCAATACACAGTAGTCGCTGGTGCTGAAATCGCACTCTTGTCATCCTCGTTGTTTGACTCTGGTAAGTTATCTTTGATTTGTGTATCTGATTGAAAGTTTATGGAGCTAGTATGAAACTCTGGATTTAGTTGGTGGTTGTAAAAGTTTGCAAAGTTCTAAGCATCGTTGTCAGCGATAGCCTAGTCGAACAGTTCCTCGTTATGAATCTTATGTTTAAGACAAATGATTATAACTGTGGTTGATTAGATTGATTAATAGTTAAGTTAAATTTAAAAGTTAATAGTAGTAATCAAGACTTAATCAAAACCATCTAAATGAACAATGGTGAAGGTTAGTTGTATACTCTGACTTTCATGTTCAGACTAGTCACGACTACTCTCAATCAACCTAGTCTTCGACTATAGTCCTTATTAATAGTCGCTTAGTCGCATTTTCGCATTAATAAACGTGTGTCATTCACTATCAACTCATAGACTAAGCATGAATTGGGGTTTTGGGGTATTGATAAAATAATCAATATGATGCTGCTAAAATTTCAAAAGTCTCTTAGGCTTAGAATTAAGATGCTATCTCTTTAAATTCAATTGGAATAGACAGTGAGACCTAAAAGTTGCTGGAGATTTATGGAGCAGTCTTGTTATAGATGTGTAATTAAGAATAGGTCTGAGTTTATTACTATGTTCATAACATCCATAATAAAATTCAACAACATATCTATATACTAACTGTCATAAACTGAACCCAAACCTCGCATATACTCACTTTAAATACTTTAATTTCAACATAAAACCCCTCCATAAACCGTTTTAAAACCCTAATAAAGTTTGTACTAATAGTCTACTTTTATCAATCAAAAACTCAATCAAACTACTGAAAGGGTTTTGGGGTTTTGAATGGGAGTGCAAATATAAAACCTTAGTTTCGAAGAGTAGTGAAAGCTAATTGTAACAAAAACTTAGATTTCAAATAAGTCTATGAAGAAACTATAAACTTAGTAATAAATACATTTATAACATTCATATAATTTGTTTTTTAATTTATTTCTTATTATTTATCATGGTATTATAAAATATCAATCGAGTTCAATTAAAATATATATATATATCTACTCTTAGTGTCTTTAAAATTACATACTATCAAGTTATTAAAAATAATTTTAATAAATCAGCTAATAAATATAATAATAAATTATGCTATAAAAATAAAAAGTATTATACAAAAACTACTCAAAAATAAAGTTATAAAATAATTTATGTGTTTAGTGCTGATTTGAAGCAGTAAATAGCTTTTTATGAGAGCATGACAGATTTAATAACAAATATTGGTAAATTATCGCAATATAAGAAAGCGAAGAAAAAGTATCTCTATACATGTTATCCTAAAACTAATTACTTAAGAGATATTATAATGCTTATAAAATAGCAGTCATATGTAACTACGAAATTTTATATGATTATAATAATGTTTAACGGTATCCAGAAGCACATTACTCGTGTCAGGATTATAGATGAGCTTATATTCTGTATTGAATTCAAATTTTGTTCCGTAATTTATTGAATAGCAAGAATTTGTAATAAATCCAGTGAAGTAAATCAAATCAAATAATAAGATAGCGATTATTACAAAGTAAAGAGGATTTATTTTATGAAAAGACTCAGTCTCATGATAATAGGAAGGATGGTAAATTAAACTCATGGCTTCAGTGATTATTATCCAAACCAATTCTTAAATTCATGCAATTTATTTCATGACTTTCATTTATTTAGTACGACTAATCTTCTTAATAGATTTTAAAATTAAAACTTGTAAGAAATAAAAGAATTCATTAGAGATCAAACCAACAAGATGCTTAGCAAAAGCCTAAAACAAATATAACCACATTCCTCTAAAATATCCCTAAAATCTCACAAGTTAACATATTTATAGGTGATTACAAATTTATTTATGATCTCTCTGACTGACTGAAGAGAGCCTATCTCTGCTCTTACTCTTTCAATAAGAACTATGATTCTAATTTTTATATCTGGGGCACGCATTCGTAATCATTTATGAATATTAGAGCCTCTAATTTCAGAGTTCTTAACCTTCAACTTAAGAAGTCAATTTTAAATTGGTTTTGTAAGCGATTATTCATTATTTTTAAAATTTTCTCCCTATTACATTTATAGTTTTTTTAAAAAATATTCTGATTTTATCTAGATATATCAATTGTAAAGTTCTGATGAAAACAATGACGATTTAAATATGACAACTTTAAAGCAAGACTACGACGCTTTTATTATTTGCAAAATTATAAACCCAATTATGTCTTTAAAACTGCTAAAATCCATAAATACCAAAAAGATGATCTTTACAAGACACTTGGCTCATTACAAACCTGAAGAAGTCTGATGAATCACTTTTAGCTCATAGAAATCTGTGATGGTGGGTGAGCTTGGGTGGACTTAAACCTTGACTGGGGAATTATGCTGCTAGTTGACTCCCTGATACTTCTAGAGAAAGATTAATTGAAATATTTATACTTAAAAGAGGGCAAATACTTTGAAGTTAGAATATAAGCAATCTCAACATAAAATTGACGATTTGTACACTTTATAGCATGGATTGATGTTTTGGGATTTGAATAGAGATGGAAGAAAGTACTATGCTTAGATCTCATTAACTTAGACATAATTGCAAAATTAAGAATTATTTTAATATGAGATTCTTAACTATAATAATAATGCGAATAGTTTAATTTATTTTGTTGTTTTACATATTCAATCTATAAGCTTTATAAATTTATGAATGTATTAATTAACTAAGGATAAAAAATACATGGACAAAGCACTCTAAAAAACAATTTGTGCTCTCAAATAATACAAAACTATTCACAATAGAAGGCATGTTAATGAACAAAATATGATGCCACACATGGTATTGATTCAAGAGTTTACTGCTACAACTAGAAGTTTTGGATTAAAATCCTTGAATTTTTGTATAAATTTACAAAAAACAAGACTTACCTGGATAAGGTATAGATTTTGTAATGAAAAGCATTATATATCTCAATGATAAGCAGAATTTAATGTAGGAAGAACGCTGTATTCCCAATGTTATGGAGAGATTGCCTATTTTCAAGGGTCTTATAGCAATAAAATTATATTAGTAATATTTTTTGTTTTTCATTTTTTTAAAAATTAATTGATTTTTAAATGTGATAAGATAGAGGTTGATTTGTGTAAAAAAAATTACAAATACATATTTTTAAGGGTTTTTTATGAGGTATTTAAGTGATATTGCTCTAACTTCGAGCATCAAAGTAAAATAAAGACAACCAGAAATCCTAGAAATAAGAGATTTTACTATAACCAATGCAGAAATAGTTTAGGTTCTCCACAGAGTCGAATGATAAAAGATTAGTCAATATCAATATATATTATTTATTAAATTGATTGAATAAATAATCATATTAACATTAAACCAAGAAATTTACAAATTTTATAATTGTATATTTTTTTTTAGATTAAATAAATAGCAGAGAAGAGTCACTTAGAAATAAGACTAACTAAGATTTTGAGATTCAAGGGTCTGGTATTGATTAAATGATTGCAGCTTTGCTAGTATCTGAATTAGAATGATGTAACCGTGAAAAAATATATTAATAAAAATATATCAAGTAAAAACTGATTATTAATTTTATTTATTTCTTTAAATATTTCCAATGTACAATTTTATGAATGTACTTTTCAATAGAATTAGAGAAATTTAGAAAATTTTTTCATTTAGTCAATTATTAATAATCAAGAAATAATTTAAATAAGAAAATTTGTTTTTTTCAGAGAAATATGCAGAATAACACTCAACATATGTTTATGGAAAAAGCGATATCAAATAGCCAAATTGTAAAACCCCAATGCTGCTATTTACAATTTTTTGTAGACGTATAAAATTAATCAAAATGAAAATACTTGAAACTTAATATCACATAATTCACTTCACAAATTAGCTAATCTCTCTCTCAAGGTCTTGAGCTGCTCTTGCCTCTCGCTGTCCAGGTTCTTGATCTCTTCGCATTCTCCATCCTTTGGTCTGAATTTCGATGCTTCCTTCATCAACGAATCAACGGTGTCCTTGGTGAGGGCGGGCTTGAATCTCTGCAGGAACTGAGGGGGGAGGTGGAGCTCTGCATCAGCATGGCCAGGTCCTTCTTGAATCTCTTCATGACGCTATCTCTTCTCTGCTTCATGAGCTTTCCCACCTTCCTCTTGACATCGTTTTGGGTAAACTTAATGCCTTTCTTGGTTAGGTCCCTCTCCACAGTCTTCTAGAATTCTTACTCAAACAACCACATGCGCGCAGACTTTGCCTCCAAGCATGCCCAGGTGAGAGCTATTCCTGCTTCTTTGTGGTTGTCCTCGTCGATTCCGTTCATGTAATCTTTGGTAAATGGCAGCACCTTCTCTTTGTCAAGTCCAGCTTTCAGCTCCAGTAATCTGTCGCTTATACCCAGGTCACTCCTCAATGCCCTTTCTAGCTCATCGTACTCCTTATTCTCCATCTTCTTAAGCGCATCCTCTCTCTTCTTGTCAAACTTGGCAACACGAGCACGCTGGGTTTGCTTTCGCTTTGGCAGCTTTGTTTAACTCATCGCGATCTGGAGTAGCATAAGGACCAGCAGCGTTCTCACTTCTGGGGGTTTTCTTAAGATTGGGCTGAGGTTCCAGCTTTGTTGCTTTGTATAGAGCTGAGCCTTGACTGAGTTTCTTGCGGTCTGCCTTTCTCACCTTGCGATTGCTCTTCTTAGGTCGCTGCTTTCCTGAGCCAGCTCTCAAGTACAGGCCACTCAATGTGAGTTCCCACTCTCTCTTGAAATTTACATCATCTCACGAGGAGGATTGTCAATGACCAGCTCCACGATCTGCAGTTGCTCAATGCCTTGAAGCCAGTCGGTCACCAGCTTCTTGTCTCTTCTCAGATTGATGGGTCCTTTCTCAGCAGAGTCCATGATATACCATTAGGTGTCAATTTTCACGAAAGCCCCACAGTGCAGTTGGCTCTGGTAGAACTTATTGGTGTCGAGGTCGAAGGTGTCCCTGGTCTTGAGCTGGAAGAGCGCCCTCTTCTTGCCTCTAAGTTGCACACTGATTAAGTCGTTAAGTGATGAAACCCCTTCCGCTCCAGTGGTGGCGAGATCACTCCCAGATAAGACGTGAATGATCTCAGGGCTGTACCAGCTGGATGTGTCGTAGTCATAGAGTAGTCTCCTCAAGTTCTTGAAGGCCACGCCGTGCTCCCAGAGGAACTCGGGCTTCCTGGTCTTGGTCATGTGTCAGCGCGATTAATACAGGCTCACAAACTTCTCGACTGAATCAAAGAGTGGACCCTCTACATACAGATTGATAGCATGGATCATGCAGGTGTAGGATCGTTGGCTCATCTTGCCACAGTGCCAAGGGGCTGCCTGAAGAGCTTATTGAGCGGGAGTTGCTTCACGTTCTTGTACAATTAAGTGCACTTAAAACTTTCCACCACCTTCTTGAATCGCCCATTGATAAATTAGTCCTTCGCTTCAAGGAACACAGACGCGTAGTCGATATCTTCGTCAGAGCAGTATCCAGCCTCCATGCAATGTTGAATGTAGGAAGAGTAGTCGATTCCTGAGTCCTCCAAATAGTATTTCGTGCTTACCACGGCGCCGTGATCATCATCGTTGTCAAAGCCAATAAAGTCTTCGGAGGTAGCTTCTGATTCCTCCTCGCTTTCTGTCATATTTGAGTCTGATCCTTCCAATGGAGGCTTTGCCTGAGTATCTTGGTTGATGACTTGGTCTTTCTGAGCCTTGGTGCATATCAGTTTGGTCTTCCTCTTCAATGTCTGCTGCTTCCTCGGGGTTGATCACAGAGTCATCATCTCTGTCAGTGCGGGCTCCCAGAGCCATCTGGTAGATCTCCTTGGCCTGAGAAGTGCTGTACTTAGTTTCGATGTAATACTTGGCCTTCATTCTTGCGGACAATCCCTTGATCTCACAATCATCCATCCAAATGATGCTTTCCACTCCATTCTTAGTAGTACGCGCCTTGAACCTCACGCTTCCTTTGCCGTAGTCTACCTAGGTGTCGAGAAACTCCATGATCACAAACTCATTAGCCTTAGCAGAAGACTTGTCATACTCATCATTGATAGCAGTTGAAATTTTCTTAGGAACTTTGCCTGAAACTTTCGCCATTATTTTAATAATTATAATTATTATCGGCTGACTGGCATTTTAATAATCTTGGAAAGATTCAGAAGTTAAAGGCAATCAGAATATCAAGCTTAGGAAAACTTCACATTGGGATTTTTCAAATTGTTGAATTTTACAGTGAGCTTATTGCAGGCGAATTCGAATGATTTCAGCAAGCAACATTAGTCTTATCGTACCTCGATCGAGAGAGCACAGCCCGAGCTAGCGAGTTAAAAATAACTGAACAGGCAGCTGTTTACCTTACAAAGATTATCCGAGGAATACTTTTGCTGATGACGGCAGGTAGTTGGAATATTCAAAATCACTCGACCCTCAGAATTCTCAAATGTCCATCAAAACTCAAGTGATTGAGTGCAGCAGTGAGTGCCCTAATGTATGCGACCTTAAGCCAACGCATGTCGAGTTATTGAAGCTGGGTGGCCAGCTCGAGTATGAGAGTTTCTGTGCGGTTACTATAAGGCTTTAAGCTGTCAAATAGACTTACTAGTTGGTGGTCGAAGCACTTGTAATACTAAAGTGCCTGCCTTTTATGTACCTGAAGACCTGTTCAATCGGGGCCATCTCGAACTGATATGGTCCCAGGAAAAGCACTGGGAGCTTGAGTCGCTCAAGCCAGTCGAGCGTCAATTTGCTCTTATGATATGAGGCGTTATCAATAACAATGAGGCACCTCTCCCTCCAGTCTCGCTCTTGCTCATAGGTGCTCAACAAGCTTCCCAATGAACAGCAGGAAAGTGATCCTCTTATTGGTGCCATGATTAATCGTACTGAGAAGGCGGCCATCACTAAAAGCCGCGCTAATGATACTAACTTAGCTGAATCGCTGCTTGCAGGTCACGATGTTGCGGTTGGACTTTCCAATCCAGGAGTAGTTCCTGTTGTCGTTGCTCTGGAGAATGGCTTCGTCGACATTGATGAATACCTTGCCAATATGGAAGTGGTGAATGAACTCAGCGGCAGCATACTAGCGGCTGAGCTTGCTGAGAATGCTATTGTGCTAAGGAGAGAGCTGGCCCACCTTACGATAAGTCATGCCCAAGTCATCCTTCAGATACTTAATGATCCGCTGTCTCGACAACACTATGCATCTCTCCCTAAGCAAGTGACTTTCGACCTCTCTCGATGTGATTATGCTCATGGGATTGTGAAGAAATACACCAATCTCGCTAATAGTCCTGCCACCCATCCTGTGTGGCCGCGGCCCCCTCCTCATAGTGAAGAACTAGATTAACCCCTACTCCGTTGATACATCAAGTAGTTTCCTCACCTTGTAGCAACTGAGTCCCAGCTTATTTGAGATTTGGAGCACGCTCCTGTCTTGCTTGTGATAGAGCTCATCGCAAAAGCGCTTGAGTTGACAGCATTGAGCTTCAGACCCATGTCTATAGCTAGAATTGCCTTGTGAATGAAACTCACTTGGGCTTCCCTGCGGCGAACCATTTGCTAAGTCATTCCATGTGATGCTGCAATTCAGAGTTTCTTATCTAGGAATCATCATTGAGGAGCTGGAGTTCTCTTTAATCATGCTTACTCTACTACTGCCTTGTAAACCCAGATTCTAGAAGCCGTCGAAAATCTCAAGGGCCTAGAAAGCGATGCTCTTTACCTATTCTGGGTCGAGGACTGAATCCATCTGGGGATCTTCTCGGAGGCAGGTGCTCACAAACTTCTTGGAGTCCACCACCGTCGCTCTAATCTCGAGCATAAAAGTTTCTAACTCCAATCGTTACAGTCTCTCTCAATGTCCTCAGGAGTCCAGCAAGAAATACTAACTGGTGACTCCTGCAAAATGCCACTGGTAACTAATTCAGAGCTAATGAATTAATTTGGCCCACTCCTTTGCATAGAGCAATGGCCTCTAGTAATCTTGGTGGATTCTTAATCAAATCTCCCTGAATCCATCGAATAAGGAAAGTATGAGTCGATGCGGCTCCTACATATGTTTCGGTTCATGAGTCCCCTTGGCTCAATAAATCCTGAGTTTATTCAATTAGATAAGGCACTAAACTCTTATGCCAAAGCACCAAACTCTAGTGCTTCCGCCTTAGTGAAATTCATTCCACTCTAGTGCTAAAGTGTACCAGAGTAAACCCTTCTAAATCAGGATTCTTGGCACCCTAGTCTATGACAGTCGAGCTAGTCTCTCTGTCAACTGATATGATTTAGATTAAAATCATTAAGTTATGGAAGATAATGCTTAACAGTAGCAACTGGACTATCACGAGATCTCTTCAAAAGTCCAGAGCAAGCGTGACTTATACAACTTTATGGCAATTGTATGCTAAGCTCACATCCCTCGATACAAGCAGCTCAACTCCTATTTCCTGTCTTAAATACTAAAGGGCGAGAAGAAGGCAAGCTTCTAATTAAGAGTCTTACTGTTATATAGTACATCAGGCGTGATCAAGTGAAGGTATCATGCATCCCAATGCTGGCAGGGTTGGCTGTTTCTAACCTATTAGACTTTGCTGTGCAACACGTTGAGCCTCTGGAGTACCTTCCAGATTAAAGAGATTGGAATCGCATGGACCGCTAGTGGTTGGGAGACATATTGTACACAATGAGGCAAGAAGAGCTTTAGGGAATGATTCGTGAGGCTCAAAATCAATCAGCCCAAAAGCAGCAGTAGAGTCAGGGGACATCAGTGCAGATTCGGTCAGAGTTCCAGGAGGCATTCCAGCGCTGTGTGCATTTCAAGCGTAAGTTTTACTTAATATTCAATACCTTCTGAAGCTCACAAAGGCAAGGCCATTTCGATGCTTAAGGCAAATGCTAAGCGACGGCGCAGCAGGCAAGAATGCGAGGAGACAAAGGATGAGGAGCTAATGCTGAGAGCAGACAAGCATCAGTACATGCTAGATGTGAAGCGGCTGAAATCTGAATATAGTCAGCTTGCCCAAATGCAAAGACCTTAGTAGAATGCCAACCAGAGGACAGATCAACATCCCAAGCCTCTTAACATTGGCTCAGCTCCTTTTGGCTCACAGAGCTTGAATCAAGCGCACTTCAATATATGAGGTTCTAATAAATGCAGTAGGGCGTTTCGATGAGTGAGCTCAAAATCTTATTGCTTGAGGGTTGCTCCAACTCTTAGGAGCTGATAGTTAACTAATGCTGGAATCGAGTGTCCCGAAGGTCAAGGTACACTGAAGAATGCTGCAAGATATCTCAATGGCCTTTAAGATAATGAGAGCTCATACGATGACTTTGAGCGAATGCAGTGTGCCCTCTTTGTAGTTCATTTAATGTTACGCCACTAATTGTATTTTGAGAGTCTTGGCTTCAAGAGTTGAGAGTGAATATTTTATTAGTATGTTTATTTAGCCCTTAAGAAGTATTAGTTATTAAGCAGTTGCACTGTTGTTGAAGTTGAATTACAGTATTAAGCGAGTGTTAGTAGTTAGGCGAGTGTTGAAAAATATGTATTACGGTGCAGTATAGTGCTGTAGTTATCTCACTCACTTCCTTAACTCTAGTGAGTAGTATGTTGTGGCTCGTTGTTGAGCTCATGATTGAATTCAGCAGGCGATTAGGACGGAACAGCATGATTGAAATCATCGTCCTCTGTTGCTTAGCTGAGTGAATGATTAAGCTGCTCGAGTCTGGTGTTCGAGTGGCGTTTTAGGTTATTACTCTGATGGGAAGGAACATCAGGCTGTTGGTCATGGGATACTTCCAATGTATGAGAAGCTGCTCTATCGGCAGGGCCTCTCTAGGTGATAGCAGCTCTTACTTTAGTTGCCTTTTATGTGAGATGTGAGCTTGTCTTGTACTGCACCATGAGATGCCGATCGAACACTATTTCTTTAGCGTCACCCAAATCAATCACGAATGCTCTGCTCTTAACAATTTCGTGGATATTGCTTTGCCCGAGCAAGTCCACGTTCACTTGGAAATTGCTCACTCTGTATGCGTCTCTGATTGAGAGGAGCTCCTAAGGCAGATCCTCTTGCTCTATCAACACTTAAAGGCGATAGAGATTTATCTTGCAGTTGCCCAGCACCCATCGACCTTGGCGTAGGAACATTTCCAGGCACTCAATGTATTCTTCCAGTCTCTTATTAGTCCTCCATTATCTGAACTCGGCATGCCGCTTGCTATAGCTTGCTTGACTAATTTT
>ARYC01019142.1:0-41094 GCA_000711775.1 Oxytricha trifallax | reverse complement strand
CTATATATATATCTACTCTTAGTGTCTTTAAAATTACATACTATCAAGTTATTAAAAATAATTTTAATAAATCAGCTAATAAATATAATAATAAATTATGCTATAAAAATAAAAAGTATTATACAAAAACTACTCAAAAATAAAGTTATAAAATAATTTATGTGTTTAGTGCTGATTTGAAGCAGTAAATAGCTTTTTATGAGAGCATGACAGATTTAATAACAAATATTGGTAAATTATCGCAATATAAGAAAGCGAAGAAAAAGTATCTCTATACATGTTATCCTAAAACTAATTACTTAAGAGATATTATAATGCTTATAAAATAGCAGTCATATGTAACTACGAAATTTTATATGATTATAATAATGTTTAACGGTATCCAGAAGCACATTACTCGTGTCAGGATTATAGATGAGCTTATATTCTGTATTGAATTCAAATTTTGTTCCGTAATTTATTGAATAGCAAGAATTTGTAATAAATCCAGTGAAGTAAATCAAATCAAATAATAAGATAGCGATTATTACAAAGTAAAGAGGATTTATTTTATGAAAAGACTCAGTCTCATGATAATAGGAAGGATGGTAAATTAAACTCATGGCTTCAGTGATTATTATCCAAACCAATTCTTAAATTCATGCAATTTATTTCATGACTTTCATTTATTTAGTACGACTAATCTTCTTAATAGATTTTAAAATTAAAACTTGTAAGAAATAAAAGAATTCATTAGAGATCAAACCAACAAGATGCTTAGCAAAAGCCTAAAACAAATATAACCACATTCCTCTAAAATATCCCTAAAATCTCACAAGTTAACATATTTATAGGTGATTACAAATTTATTTATGATCTCTCTGACTGACTGAAGAGAGCCTATCTCTGCTCTTACTCTTTCAATAAGAACTATGATTCTAATTTTTATATCTGGGGCACGCATTCGTAATCATTTATGAATATTAGAGCCTCTAATTTCAGAGTTCTTAACCTTCAACTTAAGAAGTCAATTTTAAATTGGTTTTGTAAGCGATTATTCATTATTTTTAAAATTTTCTCCCTATTACATTTATAGTTTTTTTAAAAAATATTCTGATTTTATCTAGATATATCAATTGTAAAGTTCTGATGAAAACAATGACGATTTAAATATGACAACTTTAAAGCAAGACTACGACGCTTTTATTATTTGCAAAATTATAAACCCAATTATGTCTTTAAAACTGCTAAAATCCATAAATACCAAAAAGATGATCTTTACAAGACACTTGGCTCATTACAAACCTGAAGAAGTCTGATGAATCACTTTTAGCTCATAGAAATCTGTGATGGTGGGTGAGCTTGGGTGGACTTAAACCTTGACTGGGGAATTATGCTGCTAGTTGACTCCCTGATACTTCTAGAGAAAGATTAATTGAAATATTTATACTTAAAAGAGGGCAAATACTTTGAAGTTAGAATATAAGCAATCTCAACATAAAATTGACGATTTGTACACTTTATAGCATGGATTGATGTTTTGGGATTTGAATAGAGATGGAAGAAAGTACTATGCTTAGATCTCATTAACTTAGACATAATTGCAAAATTAAGAATTATTTTAATATGAGATTCTTAACTATAATAATAATGCGAATAGTTTAATTTATTTTGTTGTTTTACATATTCAATCTATAAGCTTTATAAATTTATGAATGTATTAATTAACTAAGGATAAAAAATACATGGACAAAGCACTCTAAAAAACAATTTGTGCTCTCAAATAATACAAAACTATTCACAATAGAAGGCATGTTAATGAACAAAATATGATGCCACACATGGTATTGATTCAAGAGTTTACTGCTACAACTAGAAGTTTTGGATTAAAATCCTTGAATTTTTGTATAAATTTACAAAAAACAAGACTTACCTGGATAAGGTATAGATTTTGTAATGAAAAGCATTATATATCTCAATGATAAGCAGAATTTAATGTAGGAAGAACGCTGTATTCCCAATGTTATGGAGAGATTGCCTATTTTCAAGGGTCTTATAGCAATAAAATTATATTAGTAATATTTTTTGTTTTTCATTTTTTTAAAAATTAATTGATTTTTAAATGTGATAAGATAGAGGTTGATTTGTGTAAAAAAAATTACAAATACATATTTTTAAGGGTTTTTTATGAGGTATTTAAGTGATATTGCTCTAACTTCGAGCATCAAAGTAAAATAAAGACAACCAGAAATCCTAGAAATAAGAGATTTTACTATAACCAATGCAGAAATAGTTTAGGTTCTCCACAGAGTCGAATGATAAAAGATTAGTCAATATCAATATATATTATTTATTAAATTGATTGAATAAATAATCATATTAACATTAAACCAAGAAATTTACAAATTTTATAATTGTATATTTTTTTTTAGATTAAATAAATAGCAGAGAAGAGTCACTTAGAAATAAGACTAACTAAGATTTTGAGATTCAAGGGTCTGGTATTGATTAAATGATTGCAGCTTTGCTAGTATCTGAATTAGAATGATGTAACCGTGAAAAAATATATTAATAAAAATATATCAAGTAAAAACTGATTATTAATTTTATTTATTTCTTTAAATATTTCCAATGTACAATTTTATGAATGTACTTTTCAATAGAATTAGAGAAATTTAGAAAATTTTTTCATTTAGTCAATTATTAATAATCAAGAAATAATTTAAATAAGAAAATTTGTTTTTTTCAGAGAAATATGCAGAATAACACTCAACATATGTTTATGGAAAAAGCGATATCAAATAGCCAAATTGTAAAACCCCAATGCTGCTATTTACAATTTTTTGTAGACGTATAAAATTAATCAAAATGAAAATACTTGAAACTTAATATCACATAATTCACTTCACAAATTAGCTAATCTCTCTCTAACAGCCCCCTACCCGGTCCAGGTCCTTGATCTCTGCGCATTCTCCATCCTTTGGTCTGAATTTCGATGCTTCCTTCATCAACGAATCTACGGTGTCCTTGGTGAGGGCGGGCTTGAATCTCTGTAGGAACTGAGGTTGGAGGTGGGGGGCGCTCTGCATCAGCATGGCCAGGTCCTTCTTGAATCTTTTCATGACGTAATCTCTTCTCTTCTTCATGAGCTTTCCCACCTTCATCTTGACATCGTTTTGGGTAAACTTAATGCATTTCTTGGTTAGGTCCCTCTCCACAGTCTTCTAGAATTCTTACTCAAACAACCACATGCGCGCAGTTTTTGCATCCAAGCATAGCCAGGTGAGAGCTATTCCTGCTTCTTTGTGGTAATCCTCGTCGATTCTGTTCATGTAATCTTTGGTAAATGGCAGCACTTTCTGTTTGTCAAGTCCAGCTTTCAGCTCCAGTATTTTGTCGCTATACCCAGGTCACTCCTCAATTCCCTTTCTAGCTAATCGTACTCCTTGTTCTCCAACTTCTTCAGCGCATTCTCTCTCTTCTTGTCAAACTTGGCATCACGAGCAAGTTGGGTTTGCTTCGCAGCTTTGTTTAACTCATCGCGATCTGAAGTAGCATAAGGACTAGCAGCGTTCTCACTTGTGGGGGTTTTCTTATGAGTTAGCTGAGGTTCCAGCTTTGTTGCTCTGTATAGAGCTGAGCCTTGACTGAGTTTCTTGCGGTCTGCCTTTCTCACCTTGCGATTGCTCTTCTTAGGTCGCTGCTTTCCTGAACCAGCTCTCAAGTACAGACCACTCAATGTGAGTTACCACTCTCTCTTGAAATCTTACATCATCTCACGAGGAGGATTGTCAATGACCAGCTCCACGATCTGCAGTTGCTCAATGCCTTGAAGCCAGTCGGTCACCAGCTTCTTGTCTCTTCTCAGATTGATGGGTCCTTTCTCAGCAGAGTCCATGATATACCATTAGGTGTTCAATTTTCACGAAAGCCCCACAGTGCAGTTGGCTCTGGTAGAACTTATTGGTGTCGAGGTCGAAGGTGTCCCTGGTCTTGAGCTGGAAGAGCGCCCTCTTCTTGCCTCTAAGTTGCACACTGATGAAGTCGTTAAGTGATGAAACCCCTTCCGCTCCAGTGGTGGCGAGATCACTCCCAGATATGACGTGAATTATCTCAGGGCTGTACCAGCTGGATGTGTCGTAGTCATAGAGTAGCCTCCTCAAGTTCTTGAAGCCCACGCCGTGCTCCCAGAGGAACTCGGCTTCCTGGTCTTGGTCATGTGTCAGCGCGATTAATACAGGCTCACAAACTTCTCGACTGAATCAAAGAGTGGACCCTCTACATACAGGTTGATAGCATGGATCATGCAGGTGTAGGATCGTTGGCTCATCTTGCCACAGTGCCAGAGGGCTGCCTGAAGAGCTTATTGAGCGGGAGTTGCTTCACGTTCTTGTACAATTAAGTGCACTTGAAACTCTCCACCACTTTTTTGAATCGCCCATTGATAAACTGGTCTTTCGCTTCAAGGAACACAGACGCGTAGTCGATATCTTCGTCTGAGCAGTATCCAGCCTCCATGCAATGTTGAATGTAGGAAGAGTAGTCGATTCCTGAGTCCTCCAAATAGTATTTCGTGCTTACCACGGCGCCGTGATCATCATCGTTGTCAAAGCCGATAAAGTCTTCGGAGGTAGCTTCTGATTCCTCCTCGCTTTCTGTCATATTTGAGTCTGATCCTTCCAATGGAGGCTTTGCCTTAGTATCTTGGTTGATGACTTGGTCTTTCTGAGCCTTGGTGCATATCAGTTGGTCTTCCTCTTCAATGTCTGCTGCTTCCTCGGGGTTGATCACAGAGTCATCATCTCTGTCAGTGCGGGCTCCCAGAGCCATCTGGTAGATCTCCTTGGCCTGAGAAGTGCTGTACTTAGTTTCGATGTAATACTTGGCCTTCATTCTTGCGGACAATCCCTTGATCTCACAAGCATCCATCCAAATGATGCTTTCCACGCCATTCTTAGTAGTACGCGCCTTGAACCTCACGCTTCCTTTGCCGTAGTCTACCTAAGTGTCGAGAAATTCCATGATCACAAACTCATTAGCCTTAGCAGAAGACTTGTCATACTCATCATTGATAGCAGTTGAAATTTTCTTAGGAACTTTGCCTGACACTTTCGCCATTATTATAATAATTATAATTATTATCGGCTGACTGGCATTTTAATAATCTTGGAAAGATTCAGAAGTTAAAGGCAATCAGAATGTCAAGCTCAGGAAAACTTTAATTGGGGTTTTTCAAATCGTTGAATTTTACAGAGAGCTTGTTGCAGGCGAATTCGATGATTTTCAGCAATCAACATAAGTCGTATCGTACCTCGATCGAGAGAGCACAGCCCGAGCTAGCGAGTTACAAATAACTGGACAGGCAGCTGTTTACCATACTAAGATTATCAGAGGAATACATTTGCTGATGACGCCAGGTAGTTGGAATATTCAAAATCACTTGACCCTCAGAATTCTCAAATGTCCATCAAACTCAAGTGATTGAGTGCAGCAGTGAGTGCCCTAATGTATGCGACCTTAAGCCAACGCATGTCGAGTTATTGAAGCTGGGTGGCCAGCTCGAGGATGAGAGTTTCTGTGCGGTTACTATAAGGCTTTAAGTTGTCAAATAGACTTACTAGTTGGTGGTCGAAGCACTTGTAATACTAAAGTGTCTGCCTTTTATGTACCTGAAGGCCTGTTCAATCGGGGCCATCTCGAACTGATATGGTCCCAGGAAAAGCACTGGGAGCTTGAGTCGCTCAAGCCAGTCGAGCGTCAATTTGCTCTTATGATATGAGGCGTTATCAATAACAATGAGGCACCTCTCCCTCCAGTCTCGCTCTTGCTCATTCAGGTGCTCAACAAGCTTCCCAATGAACAGCAGGAAAGTGATGCTCTTATTGGTGCCATGATTAATCGTACTGAGAAGGCGGCCATCACTAAAAGCCGCGCTAATGATACTAACTTAGATGAATCGCTGCTTGCAGGTCACGATGTTGCGGTTGGACTTTCCAATCCAGGAGTAGTTCCTGTTGTCGTTGCTCTGGAGAATGGCTTCGTCGACATTGATGAATACCTTGCCACTATGGAAGTGGTGAATGAACTCAGCGGCAGCATACTAGCGGCTGAGCTTGCTGAGAATGCTATTGTGCTAAGGAGAGAGCTGGCCCACCTTACGATAAGTCATGCCCAAGTCATCCTTCAGATACTTAATGATCCGCTGTCTCGACAACACTATGCCTCTCTCCCTTAGCAAGTGACTTTGGACCTCTCTCGATGTGATTATGCTCATGGGATTGTGAAGAAATACACCAATCTCGCTAATAGTCCTGCCACCCATTCTGTGTGGCCGCGGCCCCCTCCTCATAGTGAAGAACTAGATTAACCCCTACTCCGTTGATACATCAAGTAGTTTCCTCACCTTGTAGCAACTGAGTCCCAGCATATTTGAGATTTGGAGCACGCTCCTGCCTTGCTTGTGATAGAGCTCATCGCAAGAGCGCTTGAGTTGACAGCATTGAGCTTCAGACCCATGTCTATAGCTAGAATTGCCTTGTGAATGAAACTCACTTGGGCTTCCCTGCGGCGAACCATTTGCTAAGTCATTCCATGTGATGCTGCAATTCAAAGTTTCTTATCTAGGAATCATCATTGAGGAGCTGGAGTTCTCTTTAATCATGCTTACTCTACTACTGCCTTGTAAACCCAGATTCTAGAAGCCGTCGAAAATCTCAAGGGCCTAGAAAGCGATGCTCTTTACCTATTCTGGGTCGAGGACTGAATCCATCTGGGGATCTTCTCGGAGGCAGGTGCTCACAAACTTCTTGGAGTCCACCACCGTCGCTCTAATCTCGAGCATAGAAGTTTCTGACTCCAATCGTTACAGTCGTCTCTCAATGTCCTCAGGAGTCCAGCAAGAAATACTAACTGGTGACTCCTGCAAATTGCCGCTGGTAACTAATTCAGAGCTAATGAATTAATTTGGCCCACTCCTTTGCATAGAGCAATGGCCTCTAGTAATCTTGGTGGATTCTTAATCAAATCTCCCTGAATCCGTCGAATAAGGAAAGTACGAGTCGATGCGGCTCCTACATAAGTTTCGGTTCATGAGTCCGCTTGGCTCAATAAATCCTGAGTTTATTCAATTAGATAAGGCACTAAACTCTTATGACAAAGCACTAAACTCTAGTGCTTCCGCCTTAGTGAAATTCATTCCACTCTAGTGCTAAAGTGTACCAGAGTAAACCCTTCTAAATCAGGATTCTTGGCACCCTAGTCTATGACAGTCGAGCTAGTCTCTCTGTCAACTGCAATGATTTAGATTAAAATCATTAAGTTATGGAAGATAATGCTTAACAGTAGCAACTGGACTATCACGAGATCTCTTCAAAAGTCCAGAGCAAGCGTGACTTATACAACTTTATGGCAATTGAATGCTAAGCTCACATCCCTCGATACAAGCAGCTCAACTCCTATTTCCTGTCTTAAATACTAAAGGGCGAGAAGAAGGCAAGCTTCCAATTACGAGTCTTACTGTTATATAGTACATCAGGCGTGATCAAGTGAAGGTATCATGCATCCCAATGCTGGCAGGGTTGGCTGTTTCTAACCTATTAGACTTTGCTGTGCAACACGCTGAGCCTCTGGAGTACCTTCCAGATTAAAGAGATTGGAATCGCATGGACCGCTAGTGGTTGGGAGACATATTGTACACAATGAGGCAAGAAGAGCTTTAGGGAATGATTCGTGAGGCTCAAAATCAATCAGCCCAAAAGCAGCAGTAGAGTCAGGGGACATCAGTGCAGATTCGGTCAGAGTTCCAGGAGGCATTCCAGCGCTGTGTACATTTCAAGCGTAAGTTTTACTTAATATTCATTACCTTCTGAAGCTCACAAAGGCAAGGCCATTTCGATGCTTAAGGCAAATGCTAAGCGACGGCGCAGCAGGCAAGAATGCGAGGAGACAAAGGACGAGGAGCTAATGCTGAGAGCAGACAAGCATCAGTACATGCTAGATGTGAAGCGGCTGAAATCTGAATATAGTCAGCTTGCCCAAATGCAAATACCTTAGTAGAATGCCAACCAGAGGACAGATCAACATCCCAAGCCTCTTAACATTGGCTCAGCTCCTTTTGGCTCACAGAGCTTGAATCAAGCGCACTTCAAAATATGAGGCTCTTATAAATGCAGTAGGGCGTTTCGATGAGTGAGCTCAAAATCTTATGACTTGAAGGTTGCTCCAACTCTTAGGAGCTGATAGTGAACTAATGCTGGAATCGAGTGTCCCGGAGGTCAAGGTACACTGAAGAATGCTGCAAGATATCTCAATGGCCTTTAAGATAATGAGAGCTCATAGCGATGACTTTGAGCGAATGCAGTGTGCCCTCTTTGTAGTTCATTTAATGTTACGCCACTAATTGTATTTTGAGAGTCTTGGCTTCAAGAGTTGAGAGTGAATATTTTATTAGTATGTTTATTTAGCCCTTAAGAAGTATTAGTTATTAAGCAGTTGCACTGTTGTGAAGTTGAATTACAGTATTAAGCGAGTGTTAGTAGTTAGGCGAGTGTTGAAAAATATGTATTACGGTGCAGTATAGTGCTGTAGTTATCTCACTCACTTCCTTAACTCTAGTGAGTAGTATGTTGTGGCTCGTTGTTGAGCTCATGATTGAATTCAGCAGGCGATTAGGACGGAACAGCATGATTGAAATCATCGTCCTCTGTTGCTAAGCTTAGTGAATGATTAAGCTGCTCGAGTCTGGTGTTCGAGTGGCGTTTTAGGTTATTACTCTGATGAGAAGGAACATCAGGCTGTTGGTCATGGGATACTTCCAATGTATGAGAAGCTGCTCTATCGGCAGGGCCTCTCTAGGTGATAGCAGCTCTTACTTTAGTTGCCTTTTATGTGAGATGTGAGCTTGTCTTGTACTGCACCCTGATATGCCGATCGAACACTATTTCTTTAGCGTCACCCAAATCAATCACGAATGCTCTGCTCTTAACAATTTCGTGGATATTGCTTTGCCCGAGCAAGTCCACGTTCACTTGGAAATTGCTCACTCTGTATGCGTCTCTGATTGAGAGGAGCTCCTAAGGCAGATCCTCTTGCTCTATCAACACTTGCGAAAGGCGATAGAGATTTATCTTGCAGTTGCCCAGCACCCATCGAACTTGGCGTAGGAGCATTTCCAGGCACTCAATGTATTCTTCCAGTCTCTTATTAGTCCTCCATTATCTGAACTCGGCATGCCGCTTGCTATAGCTTGCTTGACTAATTTTCCTTTGCTTGATCTGTTGCATGGTCTTCAAGGAGTTTACGAGAATCATCTCAAGGCATAATGATGGCACTACATCCAGATCCAAGGGGGGCTGAAGCATCTCACACATTAGCTTCTCAACTATATCAATTGCTAAGCTGAGGGAGCTCATCATGCTGGTTTATTAAGCTATCATCTCGCGAACAGTCGTTCTGTGCTACTTCCTCGTATTAGTCTTTGAGGCCACATTCTTTAGAGTCATCTCCTTGCTTGAGATTTATTTGCGCTCTTCTGCATTAACGAGCTGATGAAGATCAAGCACGGCCCACTCTTCAGGCAGACTCTCCCTCTCGAATATCGTTTGGCAGCTGTCTTGCTTTTTGTACTTGAGCAGTTGCCTCCACTCCTTCACCAGACCCTAAACAATCGAAGCCAATTGGAGCTTCCAAGGATTCTCTGCGTCTCCCACTTTAGTGAAAGCAATATGATTCTTTGCCAACTTGGTAAGGCTCACTCGCAATCGATTCGTCTCAACGAGGATGTAGCTTAAGTGTTTGGCATACACGAGCTACTCGTCCTCTAATGCGATAAGTAAATCACTTGAACAAGTTGTTGCAGGACCGTTTTCGAGCTCGGGCTCTTGGGAAATCTCTAAGATTTACGTCGAAGGCTGAATGCTATCTAAAGCATCTCGGTGACAAATCTCCATTGAAGATCCATTCTATTCTTATTTAGTGACAGAGTTAAGTTTCCTGGAACCAAGATATTATCTTGAACGCTTCTTAGCTTAGTTCGATAGCACGCCATAGCCGACATAAAGCTGCTTCGTAGCCTCCTAATCTCGCATTCTGTTTTGAATACTTTAAGGTCGAGTTGTAGGGCCTTAGTAAATCTTTCTGGCCTTATCCACCAGCTTCAGAGTGCGGAGTCGGGGCTTCCAAGTTTACACATAGCTCTCATAGGATGCCAGTAGAAATCGTGAGGGGACCACTGTTGAATGCTTCGCTATTACTGCCGAGACTTGGTTGAGTATTTACGTTGCCACGCATAGAAACTAGCTGGGCTCCTCCTTCAATCGACAGCAGGTGGTGTGGTTCTTGAATGGCTTCTGCTGGAATGCTCGCATCCTTCGAAAGACTCGGACGCAATGATGGCCTTCGCTATTGATCTGGCTGGTGAGGGAAGCACTACTGAATGCGACGGTCTTCATCACACTTGCTATGGCGTCGCTCTAGTTTGCCTTCGTGTAGTATTCGTCTTGTTCATACTTGAATAGGGTGTTGATCGCTCTCTACAGGGACCTATCCAATCTTTTCTTTTCATTGTCTTGTTTTGTATATAGTCCACTCAGATAGTCATAATTTTAGTTTTATTGTTTAATAGGTGCAGGCAACTAAGGCAGCAAATGTGAGAGTTAAGGCTTTGTTGCCATTGCTTCTTTAAATGTTTATTGTTTGTTTTCTTAGTGATTAGTGGGGCTCAGCTATTGCTCAATATAAGACTCCCATCCAGACATTCATTGGCTTAAATGGCTTGGCGGCTCTGAGCCAAAGTTATCTGGACAGCAGGTGTTCTTGAGATAATTGCTGGGACTCACCCCCTGATCGATTATCTTAGGTAATAGGTTACGTTGTGCTCCTTCCCTACATATGGTGTTAGCAACTAAGGCTCGAATCTTACCTTAATAGAGGTGCTGAGACATCCGTGGTGGGATCCAAGATATTTCCCATGGTTTGGTAATGTGTCGAATCATCGTGAGACCCTCCAATATGGCGCCCTCCATCTTCCTTCTCAAAACTACAAACCCCATTCAAGGTCTCGTCCACTAATGTCGAATAAGAGAGCGTGGAGCGCGAGCCAAGAATACTGCTAACCACTCGTCAGAGTGCTCCCCGGCTTCTGTTCGCCTTCTGAATGTTGCTCAGGAGAATGCCCAAACGCTGTTGGAAAGATGTCCTTGTTAGTAGTGGATCGTCAAACTCAAGATTATCGAGCAGTAGATCCTCTGATGGGTCCTCCAGCAACTATGGGTCGTCTTGCTGGCTGAGCGGGGCGTTAGAATTGAAAAGCAGTATGTTCATATGTTGGATTCGTGGCGTTGTAAGAGATTCTAAAGTAATATTATAGGGGTTTGAGGATTTATAATAATTAAATTCAGCAATTCGTCATTTTGGTAGCTTTAGTAGAATAGCCTCTACTATTACTACTACTACTACTACTACTACTACTACTACTACTACTACTACTACTACTACTACTACTACTACTACTACTACTACTACTACTACTACTACAGGACCCTCTAATAAATTACTAAAGCTACCAAGTTTATAGAATAATTAAATCTATCTTAATTTATTATTATCGTTACCCAAATCTTATAAATAACAGCATTGGGGTTTTATTAATATTAACTATGGGGTATGGAGAGGTTTCAACAATGAGAGTAGTGAAGATGATGAAAGCGAAGTCAGCAGTGATAATAGTGAAAATGAAAGTGGCAGCATGAATATTAGTAATGATGATGATGTAAACAACGATAGTGATGATTGTGTCAGTGAGAGTAACAGCAATAGCAGTAGCGATGATAACGATGTCTAAAGCAACAGTGATATCAAAGACGTTGAATAAAGCAATGGTGATAGAGATGAAAGCAGTAATAGTGCTACCGATAATGAAGACAATGAAGAAGAAAATGATATCTATTATTAACAATTAGATTATGATGACGATGATGAATTTGGAAGTGAATGACTAAATAAAAATACTCCTTATCAACTATAGAGATCCCTCAATCAACAAAATCTATAGTAAAATAGCCAAGGAATATCCCAAAATGATTAGTAACTTAACACAATTCTCTTTGATTCAATGTTTTATAATAATTTATAAGTTAAAAACCCTTCCCTCTATATTGATAAAAATTTTAAAGTAGTTGTTAATTAAATATTATTGACATTTGAATCGAAGAGATAAATAAATTTAAATTTGTTCGTTTTAACAGCAGAATATATTCTATGTGATAAGCTTTATTTTATTAAATTTATAACTGATAATTTTTTCTTATACGACCGCATATCAAGCAATAATATATTTGAATTTACATAATATTTACTTTAAAACAAAATCTAACAACATTAATGGGTTTAATTATTTATATAAATCATAATTTATTTCATAATTTAATAAAATGATTGGATAGAGTAATTACTATAAGTTTAGAGTGATAAAGAAATAACTGAAATTCAGCCTCAAGATTACTGCAAAAATTGATCACAAAAAGTTTAAACAAATTAACTAGAAATAAATAAAAAATATTTTGAATCGTAACTATTGTACGTTTTTCTAATTTATTTCATAAAACAGTTTTATATAAATTTATTTTGATAATTAAACTATTCTTTTGATAAATTTGGTCAAAATTAAATATCAAGTATGCTAAAATCTTTGAAAGATAAAGTAGATTTGCGTGTAATAAATATAATCTATTCTAAAAATTAAAGGAATACATTTGATATAAAACATCAAATATATTTTGTATGTTGGGTATTTGTTTATTAAAAATTAATCCTATCGATGTTTTGATTAATATAAGAAAAAAGTTTACAAGTTAGAGGTAGCTTACTAATTTTTTGATTTATTGTAGGATGATTGTAGCACTCTCTTCAAATTTATTGGCTCATATTAAAAATATTTCTAGCATTTGATTGGAATGTTAACTTCCATTTTAATATTCCTAAATTAAGTACCTTTTTACATTATTATAATTACTATCTAAATCTAATGCTAAGTAAAAGCTAGGTAACTCTTTTGAGACAATTTGCATCAAATCAAAGACCTTTTGCAAATAAAATATTAAGATTATCCAAATTTCAACAGATAAACCAAGCTTAAGCTTTGCTTATTAATACTTCAAGGTCCTTTGCCAATTAAATATTAGTTAAAAACGAATATTGATGGAATTTAAATTTATTAGGTAATTAGTTATTTAGAAAAGCATTAAAATATTTGAGAGACAGTTAAATACTGGAAATTTTGATAGGAATACTATAATTGGAATAAAATAGAATTAATATTTTATTGCATCATTGGAATGGGTAGAATCTAAAAATAATGGAGATTAAATTTAAAGAATTGAGTAATATTTAATAAAAGTTAAGTCAACTCCCCATTCTACAATAAGATTAATAAATAGCCATAATTTAAATTCCCATAATCAATTATGTTTTAATAATACAGAATATTTTAAATGAAAACCTATTTCCTTATTTTATGAATGGTATGTCTGCTGTAGGAAGCGATTCTTAAGCAGCTCAGAGATTAGCGGAAATCTAAAAAGCTTTAGATTTGCAAGAAATAAAAAATGGAAATGAAATTTTGATCAAATCAGCAGCCCCCTCATCAGATCCTGAAGATACTAGAACTTACTGGGAAATTAAAGACATGACAAGCATTGAAATTCAAATATAAGATGCTGAGTGTGTGCTATTAGGTCTTTTGGAAGTTTTCAAGAAACATAAAATCAATATGACTCTGTTTTATAGTAAAAGTGTAAGAAATTTTGATAAGTTTGAGACAATTTTAATATAAAATGACCAGGATCATTTCAAAGCCAAGCAAGCAGATAAATGAAAAGATGATAGTAAATTTCTAAGCAGATTTCAAAGGTGATACAAATGATTTGAATGTCTAGAACATGTTGAAAGATTTGCAAAAAATTACAGAAAAGGTGACTGTATTGACAACACCTGAGGTTCCTTGGTTCCCCATCCAATTGTATGATTTTGATCATATCGGGAAAAAGATCCTTGGAGCGGGAGATGGTATATAGGAGTCAGATCACCCAGGTTTCAACGATGAAGTTTATAGAAAGCGCAGAGCTGAAATTACTTAAATCTCTTTGAAATACAGTTTATATAATGGTTTATTTATACAGCCTCAGAGATAAAGAAATACCAACAGTTAACTATACCGAATAAGAGAAATCAGTATGGAAAAACATCTATCCCAGATTGACATAACTATTTAAAACTAATGCTTGTCAGGAATTCAACTGGACAATCGATTATTGTTAAATTACTTCCTCTTTTGAATAAAGCTGCTTAAGATTTTGTGATAATTTATACTTCCAATAATTCCAGAAGCATGTAGGTTTTAACGAAGATGAAATCCCTCAATTAAATGGTATCTCAGAATTTCTTAAGTCTTAAACAGGATGGAGACTTAAGCCAGTTGGAGGTCTTTTGACTCAGAGGGAGTTCTTGAATGGTTTAGCTTTCAGAGTATTCCACAGCACTTAGTATATTAGACATCACAGCGTGCCACTTTATACTCCAGAGCCAGATGTCATACATGAATTGAAAATAGTGATTAATCTTAAACATATAGGCTCCTATTTATATCCTAAAACACATTATACTTAATTCAAAAAGAATTATTAGGCCATGCTCCCATGTTTGCCCACAAGGATTTCGCTGACTTCTCTTAGGAAATAGGTTTAGCATCTCTCGGAGCAAACGAGAGAGATTTGAACAAGCTTGCTGCAATTTACTGGTTCACTTTAGAGTTTGGCATGTGTAAAGAGAAGAGTGGCTTGAAAGCATATGGTGCAGGCATCTTAAGCAGTCTCGGAGAGCTTGAATACTGTTTAACTGATAAGCCCAAATATTCCACAATTAACATTTTTTAATTTCAGAGGAAGGTTATGCTTCTTATTCTCTATAATTGTTTTAGCAATACCATCCACTAGACCCATTTGAAATAGCCTAAAATCACTTAGACTATCCAATTAGTTCAATGCAACCATACTACTTTGTTGCAGATTCTTTCGCAAGAGCTAAAGAACAAATTATCGAATACTGTGAACAGATTAACAGACCTTTCAATGTTACTTATGACAATATAAATCTTTTAATGTGTTTACAAATATTTCACTCAAAATTACCTTTCAATTTTTATATTATAATTAATAAATTTCGTGACAATAAAACTGATTCTGTGAAAGTAGACAGAAAAATTAAAACAAGAAAAGAGTTTGTTAAAGGTCCACTATTTTGAGGGAAAATAATAATGAAAGAGAAAAAATAAATAAATATTAATCTAAATTATTAGACAGCTTGAAGGCAGCTATCCAAATATATATTACAATAAATCTATACTTTTATTGGGGACAATTTGTGTTTAATTTACGAAGCATGTTTTTGTTCTTTATTGTTAAAATTATATAAAACCGGTTTTTAATATATAACAAATATATTTCAAAATTTTTAATATAAATCAGGTAAGTTTATAGTTAAATAATAAAGAGTGATTCATTGTTTAAGTTGATATTAAAGTGAGTACTATCACAAGAAAAAGCATAAACCTTTTTCAATAAATTTAATCGATTTATTATTCACAAAATACTATAAAGGTTTAAGTATTAAATTTTAAATTTTAACTTTATCTGTTTTCGTTGAGTTAACTATAACAATCAGGGAGTACTTATTTAAGATACCAAAATAAAATAAAGTAATATATATAATAATTTCAACTTTATTGTTATAAAATTAATGTTACTATATCTCAATCTTCTTTATTTTAATATTTATTTTTCAGAACTTTAGCTCTCTATGTATATTACTAGAATATTCTATTTTTGTGAACTTCACTTTTCTTACTTATTTAAATTAATCTTACTCAGAATTCTCTCAGTTTTCATTTTCATTTCTTCGACTTTCCTCTTCATTAAAACATCACTAACCTCCTCTTTTTGCAGTGCGTAAGTTTTCTAGAAACATTTCATGTTGAAAATCAGGTGTTTAGGTGTCGCAACTATGACTTATTCGAAGTCTTTCATGATGTTTTTTAATTGTTTTGACAAATCGTCAGGGGTTTTGGATTCTTCTTTGAGCTTTACTATTTTCAGAAAGTATTTATCCAAGAGTGAAGCCATATCGTAAGATGCAGCAATTTCAACATCTGAATCACCAATAGATATTAAGTTTGTTAAAGTATCTGGCTATAGGTAGTCTCTTAAAATGTCTTAAAAAGCAAAGATCTTCCATAGCACGTTGTGGTGCTCGTATTGTTTCTCATATCTTGATCTCGCGCTGACTGTCGTAATATTTTAAGTTGTAATGTATTCATAGGTTTTAGGTAAGTAAATCTTAGAGCTCTCCTGAATCCAACCTTCAACAGCATTTGTTACCATATATACTTATCCATTATTTTTGGCTAAAGTCAAAAGCTAGACAACATTTTAATATGTAATTAAAATGCCAAAATAAGTGAGAATGAGATAAAAATATAAATTAAAAACTCATTTAAAACTCTTGCATTTATAAATATCGAGCAACATTTTAATCTAGATAGTTAAGTTAAGTTCTAAATTTTTCAGGATAACTCAATTAAGGGGCATCAAGAAGTTTGTCATTATTTAAAGACAAGAAAGTAGTGCAGAGCAATGTATCATCCCAATCAAATATTATACAAGTCTAATGACTAGTTTTCTTTTCATGAATAGGTGTCCAAATGTGATCATAGACAAGTCTGGACAAATAAATTTGTCTGACTTAATCATCATTCCTAAATATCTTGCTGCTTTCATCGATTTCAAATGTTTCTGACTTGTTATCGTCATCTAGATCTTCTACCGAGATTTTCCTCGATTTATGGTTAAGGTTATAATGAGATTTCGACTATCTGTTTTTTGTCTAACAAGTTTCAGTTTATCTTTATTCAGTCTCTGATTTTGTGAAGTCCTAACTTAACATCATCATTTCTGTGCTTTCTCTATCAATTTAAATATACTAAATTAGATTAAATAAAGTTGAAAGCATATATATCATTATTTTGATCTTGATCATCATACCAATATCCCTATTTAATCATGCTTTTAGTATCCCAAGCATCGTTTCTCACAACATTCTCATGCATGGACTTGAACAACTACCCTCTCACAATCATTTTATTGAAGTCTAACGAAGAATCCTGATGAATCCTGGTTGACATATCATTCTAAGTATTAACACTATTATCACCAACCTATATATCACTCATTATCAATTTTGAGACAGTTGTCTTCCTTAAGTACATCGGAGAATGAGATCTTTCTGTACGTTTCGAAATGGAATCTAAATAGTAAAGCACTAAAAAGCATTGTGATATTACTTTGATTTATAGGAGTTTCATCGAATTCATGTAGAGTATTGTAAACTGTCCCCTCATGGTGAATTCCAATCTTATTATAGTACGATTCTCTCTTGTTTTGTTCAACCGACTTGAAATTTTCAATTTTTATTTCATGATTTTGCTTTTATGCTCTCTCGAATTTAGAAATAGATGTTTAGTCAACTTTTAAATGTGTCCCACTTCTTTCTAAGATAGAAAATCGTTATTTAGATTAAGTGATTACTTTTCTTTAAGATTAAATGAGAATCTTTGAACTTATTTCTTCTTTGAGGTTCTGATGTGGTGGACACGCAAGACAGGCAAAGTGAATTATTATTGCCCATTTTATATATATTTCCTTGAATTTAATTTTCAAGTTTACGATGTTTAATTGATAAATGTTAATATTTCAGACTAATAAAAGAAAGAAGATTTGGAATTTAAGTTTTAAAATACAAATTAAATTACATTTGAAGTTAATAGCATGTGTCATTTTCTACTCCAGAATTTGCTGATTTCATCCCCTCCTCCTTTTTGATTTGATGCTTTTTAGTTATTTGTATTTAAATTATTGTTACTGTTTTAAACTTACTCTGGAGAATTCTAAGAAATCTCATTTTTGTTTTTTCCTGCGATTCTTTGATTTTATTGATTGTTCTGAATATTAGAATGCGATTAGCTGTTATTGATAGAGAATAGCATATTTGGAGAAATGTAATATAATTAAAAATATTTTTGCTAAAACATACTTGTTTAATTTTGAATTTTAAAATAGATTTTATAAGTTCAATTAACATGGTCGGGGAAGAACAATTAAAAAATTTTATAAAATTATGATAAGAGAATAAGATAAATTATGTATATTAAATAAAGTAAATTCATTCTCAATTCTACTTAAAATTCAATAAAGAAGTAATAAATCGAATATAAAATAAATAATACTCATGTTAAGTTTTAGCCTAAGAAAATTATTCACATTTATTATATTTTATATATATATATATTCCAAAATTTTTAGCTTCCAGTAATATTATCTCCAATCAGCAATTAAAGTTCTGCTTCGAAGCCTTGATCTTAATCAAAATCAGAGAATTTATTTAAAATTTCTTAACCTTTCTTCATAAGATCTTGATTTACTTTCATCTGCTTCTTATTTCTGAAAAATGAAGGCTCTTCTAACTAGAGTTCATTCTACGACTGCTTTTCATTCATTATATCAGGGGAATCTCTTTAGCTCTACGATTTTCCAGTAACTTTATTGTTTTAAGTAAACTTTTCGGTCTTTTTCAAATCATTCTAAACATTATTGAGATCTTTCTAGATGTTGACTTCTCTAATGATGTCTGAATCTTGTAGATCCCCTTGATTCGGGCAAGTATCGTTCATATTGCTTTAGTTATTAGAGATCAATTTGTTTTGCTAGATCAAATTCAAGCCCTCATCCCCCTATAGATCGACTTTGACTCTCTTCTTGAAATTACTCGGTTCCCTAATTTTCTCTTCAATATTAGAACTTCCTCTATCCTATAGTCTATTTTTACTTACCACATCGTCATTTATCAGGAATCTATCGCTGTCTATGTTCAATCTATCATTGATGTAACGTTTTAGCCTACGATTTTCTCGATCTTTAGATTGAATTAAGGGACCGATCATAGTATTCATTAATTTGAAACATTCCATAACCCCTTTAGAGAGTTCCATGTGATTTCTCCCTAACTCGCTGTTTTTCTCAAGCATCCCCAAAATCATCTACTACTGTATGCTTTTCTCTAATTACTACTGCTTATTGAATTGCTACTATTACTGATAATTGTTGTAAGGCTTGAAAGTCCCACCATTAGCTGTGTTTTGATTCTGATATTAAGCATTATTTGGCTTATAGGGATTGTTGTTATTGAATGGAGTATACTGATTAGAGTTACCGTTATTTTAGCCTTAATAGTAATTGTTGCTATAGTTTCGATTATACGGTTAAAAAGTATTGCCTTGATTCTATTAAGTTGGATTGAACGAATTATTTGCTGGAGCGAAAGTGTTGCTGTTTTACTACATAAAATTCTAATTTGGCCCATTTTGTTACTGTTGCTAGTGTTAATTGCTGAAGTTACTCTGTTAATTGTTCTAATACTACATACTTGTGTTGTAGTTCTACCTGCTCTAATTATTTGGAAAATTTGAATTATTCATGGGTTGATTTTGATTGTTTTAACTAACGTTTCTTTGTAATAAGGTTGACTGACTACTTGGAAAGATATCCTACTCTTAATTTGCCTATTAATTAACTTAATTTGATTAAAATTACTTATTATTATATTATTGATTAAAGGGCTGAGCCTATTAATTATCTTAGGTTAAATTACCATTAATTATCAAATTGTTGAATTTAATTGGATTATCTTTATTTAAATTATCTTTTGAACTTATTTAACTCTGAGGTTAAGATTTCTTGAATTCATTATACTAATCGTAATCATCTTAGTAGACTTCTAGTGGGTTTTTAGAGGTAGAGGAGTCTTTATTTTATTTCTGGTTTTCTTCGAGCTCTTGATCATTGAGTTTATCATTTCTGAGCTCATCTGGTATTTTCTAATCGTCTTATTATTGAATCAGAAGTTTCTCTATCTCTTAGTCCTCATCTTCCTGATCCTCTTCGTCATCGTCATTGTAGTTCAAATCGTTATCATTTAGGTCACTTGTCTTCCCAGAGGATGAAATCTCTAGAATGGTGTTTTACTTTTCTTTTTGAGGTTTATTCAATAAAGAACTTGGATCCACCCCTTAACTAATTTGCTATTACTAGCCTTAGTTCAAAATCAAATTTTAGTTTATGAGTAAACCAGAGGTTTATTTCAAATGATTTTCAAGTTTAATTGGGGAGGCTTGTCATTAATTCAGCAACTCGTTTACATCAGTTTCTGCTTCACTCACTTAATCGTTATTTTGATTGCTCATAAATTTGAAGGAACTTAACTTGTTCTCAGATTAAAAAATGTTTTGCTAGGTGTACCTTTAGATGTTGTTTTTCGTTTTTTAAAGTGATAATTGTAAAGAATCGTCTTGATCACTATGAAGCAATCCTCCAATATCGATCTTATGCGATTGACTCATTGGTTCATTTAAATTTATTTTAAATTTACTGAAGTTAAGGTTAACAGAAGGCGTTTTTTACATTAAGAATGAATTCTAATTTTATGAAGCCATAATGTTGAACTCATCTTCAAGCTTCGAAACGTTTTGGGCTTAAATTTAGTTTTCTAAGTATGATTTATTTTGGAATTCGTCACAAACCACTTAAATTTTACAAGAATTTCATTCTGGAGATAGTTTGATTTCAAATTCACTCTCTTATGATCCTAAATGGTCTTTGAAATCCTATATATCAGAGTTTAAATTAGTCTGATCTTCTCTCATCACAGTAATTTTGCCTTCAGTTTGCACCTCTACAAAAGTATGATCGTTTGCTGAAGCATTATTGCTTGACTCTACAATGACTACAGAATTGAGATTTTCAGAGTTTTACTGAGATTTCTTGTTTTACTTTCTTTTTGCTTGGTCCTTGCTCTGTTTTTTACTCTCATTTTAGTCCTTTTTAGCATTTCTAGCTCTCTTTGGTCGATTAGCTGAAGATTAGCTTGACATAAAACTCTATTAATTCATTTGCTAATCATCTTAAAAATTGGCAGGGTTTTAGTCTGGTTAATTTTCAAGAGAGTCTTATTGTTTGTCAGTATTTCTTGGTTTTGTAGCCTTCCTTTTCTTAGAAGCTTAGTTTGAGCGTGTTTTTGTTGTCTCTCCTAACATTAAAAAGTAAAAATTGGTAGTTCATTTTATAAAACTTCTTTACACTTTTAGTCTCAAATCATAGGATCAAATTTTAGGATCTAAATAGGGTGTAGATTCACAATTTAATTGTTAAATGGGAGGAATGAAAGTTAAAATCAAAAATTCATATAATTACAAAATATTAACAGCACTACAGGAAAAATGGCTTTCGTAGAAACTACTCTCAGTAACGCCTAGAGAAAGGAAAACATAAGAGTAGCGATTAGAGTACGACCTCTTCTCCCTCATGAAAATCATAAGAAAGAAGTTGTCTATTATCCTTATAGAGAAGAAGGAGCTTTAGAAGTAAATTTCTTAAAGTCTTATCAAACAAAATTTTAGACTATTAGAATTGAAGATGGAATGCATTTGATTGAAAGCAAATACGATAAAGTATTTAGACAGACCTCTCATTAAAACGAACTATTTGACTTCGTAAAAGGTAATTCAATCTTTCATAGTTAACTTATTGTTGATTATAGATAGTATTGAGGACGTCTTATATGGATTTAATTCAACAATATTCGCTTATGGCCAAACTGGATCAGGAAAAACTTACACGATGTTTGGGCCTCATTGGGAAGACAACAATCTCGGTTACTAAAACACTATGGGTCCTTTTAACGGTTCAAATTTTCTAATTGACTCTTCAAAATTTGGTTTAATTCCTAAAGCAATAGAACATGTCTTTTACAATCTGTAAATGATGCAACAAAGTGGTGAACATTCTTTCACTGCTTATTGCTCGTTTATGCAAATTTACAATGAAAAGCTGTTTGATTTATTCTAAGACAAGGATTCTCAGAAACCTCTTGTAATTAGAGAAGAAAAGTATGCTGGAATATTTGTTGAAGGTTAGAGTGAATATGTGGTAAGAAATGCTTAAGAGTGCTTCATACTACTTAGAAGAGGAGAAAAGAATAGGTTTACCAGGCAAACAAAAGGAAATATTCATTCAAGTAGATCCCATACTATTTTTCAACTACTAATTGAATCGAATGAACCTGATCACAGAGGAATTATGATGAGAGGAAAATTAAATCTTTGCGATCTTGCTGGAAGTGAGAAAATAGGCAAGGAAGAGAATATGGACTAACAGCACTTGCTAGAACTTAAAACCATAAACTTGAGTTTGAGTTCTTTAGGAAAGGTTATTTCTGCTTTGGCTTAAGGAAAGAAAACCCAGCATATCCCTTATAGAGACTCTTATTGAATTTCCAAATTATTTTATTCAACTCTAAATTAACAAGATTACTGCAAGATTCATTAGGTGGCAATACAAAGACTACTTTGATTGCAGCTGTATCTCCATTAGTAGATTGTGCAGAAGAGACTTGGAAAAAATTTTAAATATTCAGGCAATTATTAGAATTAATAAACTTTTACTAAATGGTATAAAGTATAATATTAATCATTTTTAAGTTGATTATTTTGAATGTATTTTTCATTATGTAAGGCAATCGAGAAAAGTTGCCGAGAATTTCTCGATTGCCTTACACTAATTTAATAATTTAATACATCTATTTTCATTTACTATTATTAATGTTTATTCGCTTAATTAATTCATATTTTTATTATTAGGTAGTAAATTGTGAGTAACTGTGAGTTGATTTATCGCAAAAGTTTTTCTATATAAACTAAAGTTAAGAAAAAGTTATTCACTCATTATTTAATATAATACACTGCTAAAAGTTTTATAATATAAGGCTTATATTGTTACTTATAATAATTAAATCATAAAAAATAAAGTATTTCAAAAAAGTTAATACTTTTTAGTGAGATGTTAGTTAATTTATTAATTATAAATAATCAATAATTCATGAATAAGCTAAAGATTACGTTTATAATTTACACTTACTCAATTGGATTTATGAGTTCAATTTATTTAAATTAAAGTATAAGATGAGAATAAACTATCTTGGTTTTTTTAAATAAATTATTTGGAATTAATTAAATAAAAAATGAGGAAAATTTCTAAACTATATATTTATGAATAATTTACTTTAACTTGATTTATTCATACAGTCGCCTATTTTTTTGAAATTTTTACCAACTATTTCTACTTTGAAATTCGCAGATCGCGCTAAGTAAATCCTAGTTAAGGTACAAGCTAATGAAATGAACGCGGCAGACGATGCTAGAATCTAAACACTGCAAAAAGAAGTGCAATACTTAAAAGACATCTTGAATATGAAGAGAAAGGGAGGGGCAAATGAGTTAACAACTCAACTGCTATAATTAAAAGAAGAAAATAGCAAGCTTAAATAGATAGCTGGACAAATTTCAGATGTAGAAAGACTTAAGCAAGAAAATAAACTAATGAAAATTGAATTGTAAAAGTTGAAGGTGCCTAGTATGACCGATGGTTTTTAACAGTAGAAATAAATTGGATATCATTAAAACTAGAAAAGCTATTATGAAAATATATAAATCAATCGAAATTCAATTTTTAACTTAACTTTCCTTTAAAATATTAAGGAAATTAACAACTTGCATTGATTTAATCTGTAGATTTTTAGTCAGAAAATGGTGATCATGTTGAATAAAATGAAAATAATTAGACTAAACTAGAGAAGAAGTCAAGCTTTTTTATGACTGAAGCAGATTATTACCAATAAAACCAAAGCTCACCAAATAAAGCCCTACCTGCTCTCATGAATAATAATCAATAGCCACCACAAGATCGCTTTTATTATTTAATAAGTATTATTTATCGCTTTGGTAATAACTAATTCATGCCTAAGAAAAGTTCTCCAATGAAACAACAAAATTTATAATTGAATGATCCACACACAAGTTTTCTTAAACCTTAATCTATTATAGATACTCCCTTAAGTTCTCTTGGAGGTATTGGATAAGATATTATGAGTACTTTTGTTTTAAAAATTATTTTTATTTACTTAAAGTGCAAACACAAACCTTCTATAAAAGAGAGGGGGTCCTCTAACTACAGGTTTAATGTCGACTACTAATTAATCAATGGATAGTGGCTCATTAAACAACTTCTCGAATAATCTACACTAAATGTCTGTGCAATAAATCGCAGATTAATTGGAAAACTAAAGAATCCAAGAATTAAAGAACGCAGCACTAGGCATGAAAGGATCACTAGTTAATAATGGTAGGTGCCCAAAATGTACCCTAAAACCCCCTTGCAAGCATTATGAAAAAATTGAAGATTTACCAAACATTGTTGATGTTCAACCTTCTCTTGTGAAGAAAATTCAATAGTAAATGCCTCCTTTATACCCAAATAAAGATAATTCAAGCTTTTTGGCTGTCTAATCATTCATTTAATTTACTTTAATTAATTAAATTAACCAATAAAATTATATTTAATTAAATTATAATCAAAGCCCTAACAATAGTATAGAAATGATAGTGATACGACTAAGTTTACTTCAGCATCTTCAAACTAAACTTACAATAACCTTTTATCATCCAATACAATTGGTACTCCTTCTAATAGTACATTTTAATCAAATGGAGCTGCAATGATTCTTTAACATAACAATTTCACATAGTAAAACTCAAACAGATCAAACGTAAATTAGCAGCTTCCTCATAACAACCAAGAAAACATTAATGGGCTTAACCAGAGAGTATTGAAAGAATTAATTCCATAGTAGTAAAATAATCAGATTCCTTATCAATAATAATTGCTTAATATGCACCCAAATCCCTCTTTGACAACGACCTAGACTTCGATGTCAAAGTCCCCATATGGTGCAAACTCAAGCACGAAATCAGGATTTAATGGATTAGGAGGTGAATCACAAATTTTATCACAAAGTGGCTTGAATATGACCTAAAATCTTACACCAATTTAACACAAGTAAATAAATGATGACTATAAACAATAAACATCTTAAACTTCAAAATAGTAGCAATATCATAATAATTACATTTTGTAAAGCAGCACAGGGAAAACTTCGAATACTTCAGTTTATAATGCTACATTTTATAGTAGCAACAGTAACCCTTCAGCTTCGTTGAGGGATAAAGCTGGTGGTCGGGAGTTAAGTTTAAATCACCACGGAAATCAAATTATGCAAAGCAGCACTCAATCAAATTTCTTGTAAAATTCTGCTCATAAAGATATGACTAATGGAGGGGGCTTACAGACCTCAACATCAAATGACTCTCGCAGTCGAACTAACTTGGATAATAATCGCAAGCATTCTCAGTAACAAAGATCAGCGAACTTTTTCAGATTAAATCGATAGGGTCCATCAGGTCATGGACCAGGAAGCCAAAATAACGTTTCAAATTACCATCCAACAGCTGCTATATTGACTGACTAAATTTAAGTCAGAATAAGAGGCAAAAATAATGTATTTGAGACAAAAACTGGCTCAGTCACTAGGACCCTAAATGAAATTCAAGAATTTGAAATTCATAAGTAAAGTATGTAAAAAACTACTGAGCGTCTTAAAGTTCTTGAAAAGCTAGAAAAATTTAGAGAAGATAGGCTTAAGAAGGAAATTGAATAGTATGAAGAGCAGAAACGAAAGGAAGAGGAAGAGATAAACAGAGCAAGAGATACTGAAGCTATATTTTTGTTCTTTTTTAAATCAAAATTATCACCCATATATATATATATATAGGAATTTATTTTTAAATAATCTAAATATCTTTTTACCATTTAAAGCTAAAAGACTCAAATACTTAGAAAAGTAGAGATCAAAGCTAGACTAGATGCGAATGAAGAAAATGGAAGAAGAATTGACATAAAAGAAAGATATAGATAAATAGAAAGAAAAGGAAAAACAACGCTTAAAATAAATGGAAAGAGACAAAGAATCACAAAAGCGAAAGATTGCTGAATATAGAGTGAAAAAGAGACAGACTGAAGAACTTTTAGCGAATGCTAATTATTAACAATAAAATTCTTAATAAAGTTGATACTTTTTTTATTAGAAACTTCATACATCACATTGCGTTAGTTATTTAAAAAGATTCATAAGCATTTTAATTATGTTGATTTTGAAGATTTGTAAAACGATGAAGATCTGTATAGTAACGTACTAGGCAGCAACATTTCACATATTAAAGATAACAGTGATAAAGACGCTTTAGAGGGATATGTAGAGGAACTTAGCATCTTAAAAGGCAAAAAGAGAGCTCCTCCTGCTGTATAATGAAATAGGTTGTCTGATAATAAAACCTAGAGGATGATATATTTTAATTTAAATACAAACATAAGAATGTTTTTAGCTTTAATTTTAAATGCTGTCTAATAATTTTTAGATTTAAAATTAACTTACTAAAAAGATTTTAATTTTTCATATCGAACAAAATGAGTAATAGATAGTAAATAATGAAATTGAATTGTGATAGAAAACAAACGAGTGTAATAGCACTGGAATAATAATGAGTGAGTATTATACGATTAATTTAATGATAAAATATTGAGAGCAGACGAAACAAAAGGCAACAGCTTCAAAAGTTTATACTGTTTGATAATCAAAAAAGAATGAATTTATCACTTTCTTTGATGGTATAATATCATACTTTATATTAATAAGGCATGCTTTGTTCATTTAATTGAAATGCAGATTAAGAAATCAAGTTCGAATTATTATAGAATCCTAATTGATTACAGGTTTAAATACTTTCATAATGATATTTCAAGATAATATAATTGGAATTTAAGGTTCATCACAGTTGTCTTAAGTCGCAATCTATGAATATTATCTCTATTTCTTTTGATAGGCTAATTATTAGTTATTTACATTCTCTTCCCCTCGAATTTTCTATGTATTACTGTTAGCATAATTTAAGTATTTATGAGTTTTATCTTTGGATACATTAGACATTGGCGAAATATTATTTCCTTGATTGTTGCTGTGTTTAATACTTTATAACTTTTCTTAGATTTATCTCTTATTTATTACGTTCTATTGTCGCTCTCTTCTCATCATTTTGGAGATTAGCTTTCTTTACTCAGAAAGGGTTTATTAATTTATTGCTGGAGACTTAGCTAGAATGTTGCTGCTTGCATTTTGAGAAACAATTTATTGGTAATTTTGTGAGAAAGTAGTATTCATGCTGTAGGGTGCAGTTGTAGCAGCTAAGGGGTTTTGGGGCAAAGGTTTGCTTAGAGAGAAATATTCTAAGTTTTAATAATTACCCACATAGCTCCTGTTAAATTAATTAAAACATCTCATACGTTAAAAGATCTGAGGTGTTATATGAATATACAAACAAAGTCAATTTCATTCAAAGAAATTCCTTTATTGAATTTAAATTACATTTATCATTAAATTGACTTTGAACTAATTCTTAATTCTATTACTCTTAATTATCCATTTACATTTATTTAAGCTATAAATCATCATCCTCAAAATAATCTAGATCATTATTACTCTACTAGTATTTTACTAAATAATTATTATCGAAATGATTAGTGGAAGGCTCTGTAGTTCCGGTTTCCTCTAACTATTGTGACTCTTCCTTAATTATGTGGCTTCTCAAAACTCTATCATTTATTATTTTATTATTTTAGATTGGGATTTTTCTATTTATTAATGGAGAAGTTTGTTGTCGAACTTTACTATGAGTAGTATTGTTATTCTATATAAATTTCTGGCTCAAAGGCATACTTTGGTTCAAATTAAAAAATTAAGTTTCATAATAAAGTTTAAGTATAGGTGAATAATAAAAATATAATTAGGCTGAGGGATAAAATTTTAATACGGATTAAATCCACTTGGATCTTTCGCATTATTATGATTAAAACTTAAATTTCTTTGATTTAAATGTCTCTATTGAATTTTTTCTACCCTCTCAAATCCTGATCCCATAGCAGCCGCAGTCGAAGTATTTCTCTTTATTAAATTATATTCTTATAATTACTATAAATAGTCTTAATTGGGTTTAATTGTACCCAGATTTTGACCCTATTTATGATTAATTCTTTAATCATTCTATTAAATCTAAGGACTTTAAGATTTCCTGCTAAATTTCTATACATTTTACGAACTGTTTGATCTCTCGTTAATGTTAAGTGGGTTCAATGGTATTGTCGAATTTTAAATTTAATTACTTGGATTATTATTAACAATTCTCCCTAAGCTGCTCAAGTGCGACTAATTTGCTGTTAAATTGTTTTATACATGAGATCGTGCTCTGCTTTGGGAACGAATCGGAGATTAATTTTACTAAATAAATTTGTTTTTTTAGTTTAGTTGGATGTCTGGCAGACTTGGTTGTTAAGAATGATTTTGAGATTGTGAAAAATCATTTTTTCTCATTGTTATGTTTGTTTAGGTACTGTGATGGCTATGTTTTTAGCTCGAGGATTCTCGCTTATTCATAAATACATTTGCCTAATTTTATTATATCTTTGGGTACATTAAGAGATTGGATTTTGATTAGTCTTCTACACTATTTATTTCAGAGTTATTAGTTTATAATAACCTTTTTAAAATTAGTAAAAATGAAAATTTTAGAAGGTAAATTTCAAATTAAAGTAAAATATTTTATTTAGGAGTTATTTGCTTATCTTAATGAGTGGGCCTACGTGTCAACACCTAGAGTAGATTTAATATGTAAATTAAGATCTTAAGTTGTTGGAATGACCATTTATAATTTTATTAATATAAATTTTATAGCAATTATAAGTTTGTTTTTTATTGTTGTATTATCAATATCTTTAATTAGCTGATTTTGATTAGTTTAGCCTGTAATTATTTTCTTCTCACTTTTCTCATTAACTTTTGTTTCTGTTAATTTTTATTAATCGTTAGATTGTAAGTGTTGATTACTATCTTTATTACTTTTAATGTTACATTTTTAATTCATTTTAAAGTATAATAACTATTAAAATATCTTAGTCCCTTTTGACGATAAATTGCGTTTCATTTTGAATAGAATCAAGCTTCCTAAAATTGCTTACAAGATTTTACGGCAATTTGCATTTTTTTAGATTATTCCCTTGATCTGATTACGATATTTGCCTACTGAAGTCTGGCTCATCATTCATTCCTCTCTAGCCTCCAATTTATTTTAACTCATCCAAGTTATTAAAATCTTGCTTTTAAATTTGGTAATCAGATGTGTTGATATCAGCTATATTAAGCTTTATACTCTATGCAATCATTGATTCCTAATGATAAGTCAATTCTTAATTATGTTAGTCCAATTAATCATTGAAAGCTGGTTGCAAATCAATTTTGAATTATTGCTTAAAATTTTATCCTGTTTTTCCCATTAAATCGGTTTGATTTCCTATGTTAACTCTCAGTTTATTGCCTGCTTAGTTTCCTACTTGAGTAACCATTGTTGTCTAAGGCCTGTTAGCAGCATGATTTTGGCTTTTCCCTCTATGTTTAAATATGGGAAACTTATTTTATTGAGAATTTACTGCTCCTAAATTTTACTTGTGATATCTGTTACTATTAGCCGTTTCAGATTACTCACGCTTTATTGGTTTATTTTTGAACTTTATATAAGGTGACTATTGCTACTGCCAAATTTGATTACCAGATTAGGATCTCTGCATAGGTTCATCCCTGCTTTTTCTTAAAGCAAGAATTTTAAATTAGTCTGTAATAAACTTCTAAGCTTGAGGTAGTTAGCGAGTACCAGCATTGTTATTAATTGGAGGTGTTAAGAGAGTATTTTAGTAAGAATTTACGGCTCCTCCACCTATACCTATATATGAAGGGTCATTGATATTCTATCTTGCATTCCTTTGATTCATAAAATTCAGAGAAGACAGGGTAGTAGCCGAGAGGAGACCGCCAGTTGGATTATTTGTAAGGAGCTAAGCATTTGCATTTGTAATAGATATCAGCAGTTGAGGTTGACTAGGTTTTTATTCCATGGTGTTTTATATCGAGGGATTTGTCTATTCTTCATTAACTTAATCAGATCCATGATAAATACTTGGAGATTCTCGAAAAAATTGCTAATTTTAAAGTTTATTAACCTAGGTATTCCAATTTGTCGATGAATTTGAATTCCTGGCATCATAATTCTAATTGTTATAGGCTTATAATGGGGAAGTCATTGTATATAACTTATTCTAATCATTCTTTTACTATAATATCATGTTCTAAATTAGATTTGTGCTTTGCATATTACTCGGATTCTACGCATTGAATGTATTATATGCAAAATTGTTAGCTGCATTTAATGGATTGCACAAGCTATTATAGTTTTGAAATATAAAGTCACTCTGTAAATTTATAGGAGAGAGGATCTACCTTTCCTTAATAATTCTAATGTAGAGAGTATCCCAATATAACTCCATATTTACTTCTTCGTTTGAAAAGACATTTCTGTATTTAAGCTTATTATGAGATTTATCTGTTCTTTCAATTATTTTCTTTAAATACTACTGCTTATCATCATTTTTAATATCGTTCTATTAAGATTAATTTGATGCACTAATTTGAAGTTTAATCATAGCTTTTTATAATGTCGCTTAGTTTTTACTGCCATTTGAGCATAACTTTGACAAAATATTTGTATTGCAAGGCAATATTAGTTAGTCAGGTCTAAAGTTATTTGTAGTATGAGTTTCATTTAAGACTCCCTCTTTATTAATCCGAATCTTTCCCAATAATTATTGTGTATAATTTACACTACCATTATCAGTATTGTTCATGTAGTTGCTAATCGAAGTTGAAATATTCCTCAGATATCCAGTAATAAGTACGGGCGTTACTAAATCTTCATACTCTTGTTTACTATTTACTATGATATTTTCATTATTTGATTAGAAGTAATCTTATTCAAAATTTACCTAAGAATTCATGATTCTGAGAGATGAACTTGCTGATTAGAACAAATTAAAAATATTCTAATCGTTTTACTAGCAGTCCTCATTTTTCTAATTATTTGAAGTTTGTTAATTTTCAATATTTTACTGGTCTTTTAACTGCCTTTAAGATTAGATATGTTTTAACAGTTACTTGACTGACTTTGATTGATCCATTTGATATTCAGCTTCTTTTTAATGTTCATTTTTAGATTAGTTTAAACTGCTTTCTGAGACATCCTCCTCTTAATATCGATTGTTATTTTATATAGCAATTTTAGATTTAGTGTCACCATTTATGCTTGATATTTAAGTACTTTCTAATTGCCTTGAATTATTTCTATTCACAGCTGAATTCGGTTAACTGCTACTTATTACTATTTAACCTTCTTAATTTAATAGTTAAATCTTAGCATCAACTTATCTTGAATTTTATGGTTTATTTTTTACACTGGCTGGATTACCAATTATGATTTATCTTGGCTTTTATTTAGGATTCTCCTCCTCCAAAATAAATCTAGTAAACGATGCTAAAGGTGTACTTTAGTCAAATTGTGAATCTTCCTATTAGAAACTTTTATCAGTTATACTTTGAAGTTAGTGTTATTTTACCCCAAAACCCTGTTTACAATCTTAATATTTTAGTAAAATGCTTGTCTTAGTTGTTTCTATTTCATAAGTTATCGATTAATCTGCATACTCGTGAGTTTATTCTAAATTAAGTGATAAATTTTAGTTTTGCTTTTCTATTTTTTTCAAAGTCTCCTTTGGCAAATTGTACTATTTTTTATTAGTTTAAGTTATAGTCTCTGAGTCAATTATATTATTAGCTTCAGTGAATGATAATGAATTTCTCTCAAACTTTTCTTCTTCCATTATCTGATATAAACTTATTTTAATATTTATTTCAATAACTTCTCTATAAAATTTGTTCATAAAACATACTCAAATCCCCTTTAACTTCTATAAAACTATTGAATCATAAGATAGATTGAATGAAATATTTTATAAGGTAGAATGATAGATAAAAATATAGAATTAATGACACTTTACACCTTAGAGAAAGAAACAATATACACTTTCATTTTACACCTATATATATTGCTCTCGATCGATACTCATACAACGCACTCATTAATTGCTGTCTACAGGGGTCTTAAATATTTTTATTCATATATTATGATAAGAAGGGTGATGAGCCAGTTCACTCACTCATTTCAATAATAGTTTATCAATTTACCTAATATAATAAATTTATCCCTAATCAGTAAAATGGAAGATAAGACTTTTAATCTAAATTGAGTGGGGAGGGGATAATTGTATACTGAAATAAATATATACATCAATTGTCAAGAGCCTTGTTGAATCTTTCTCTGAGTACTGGATAATCTTGAGGTTTTCTGACGCTTGTCTTGGTGGTTGTAATATTTCTTAATGCTGTAAAATTGTCTGGAATCACTACCTTGCCTCCTTTGGCAGTGGGATTAAGCTGTGAGGTCTCGTCATCCTGTTCTTTGATACCTTCTCTGATTGTGAGCACATCTTTCTAGTTTCCAGAGTGAATTGCTCTTACACGATCGTCCAAGTGCTTTAATTACATTGAATATGATGTAAGAGATTTCATATTATATGATCATCTGAATAAGGGGATCCTTTGTATTTCAAAGTAAAACGATAGGACGAGAATTTGTAATATTTTATAATTAAACTAAGTGTCTTACAGCTTCAGATCTGATGGATGGATCAATCTCTTCAATTTTATTGACTTTACCATCGGCCATACGGACAACTCTATTTGCGAAGGCTTTCAAGCCAACATCATGAGTAACCATAATCATGGTTATCTTCTTCTTCACTTTTATAGTAATAATTTGAGATTAAAGGATGAAAGGTTAATTTTCTACTCTTTATTAAACACATTGAGGTCTAGGAGAATTTTCATAACAATATCTGTAGATCTGGTATCCAAATCACCAGTAGGCTCATCCAACAAGATAATTGATGGGTTATTTGCGATAGCTCTGGCAATGGTGACTCTCTATTTTAAAAAATGAAATTTGCATCCCTTACTCTCGACCTGAAAAGATTTAACTACTTACTATGTTACTTTTAAATGATTGCTCACCACCAGAGAGTTGATTGGGGAAATGATCCATTCTAGACCCAAGGGAGACTTCCTCTAGTAAACTAACAGCGCGTTTCCTAATCTATTCTCTGCTCAACTTTCCTCTCAGTTGCATGGGCAGTTCCACATTTTCAAGAGCTGTCAGAGACCCAATCAAGTTGAAGGTCTGGAACACGAAGCCCAATTTGTTCAGTCTGATTGAAGCGAGCAGTTGATCCTTGGTAGAATATTTGATTCTGAGACCGCAGATGTAAACGTCACCCTTAGATGGCTTGTCGATAGTTCCGATTATGTTCAGCAATTTATAGATATATAATTATCCCATTAAAAATTGAAGAAAGAATAATTTTTTATTCCATTCGAATAATTATAAATGAGAAAATAAACTTTAGTAATTCAAAAATAATGCGTTATCCTTTAACCATAGTATACATTTATAAGTGAATGTGGTCTTACCACCACCAGATGTACCAAGAATAGTGATAAATTCTCCATCATTTATAGTGAGATTGACTCCTCTGAGTGCTGGCACACCCTCAAGACCAAGCAAGTAAGTCTTATGCACATTGACTAGTTTAATAACTTCCTTTGCATCATCCTTGATATCTTCCTCATCGCTCTCGTATTCATCCTCACTATCTTCATTATTATTTCCATAACCATTATTATTCTCATATGATAATTTATTAATAAATTGATTGTTTGCGATAAAATCTTTTAAATTTATGATTAGAGTCTATCCTGACCAACTTGAAGTACGAAGGGATCATTGACATCTTATGCGCTCTACTTTACCTCCTCTATAAGGTAATTTAAGTTAATAATTGAACAAATTTATCGATTTATAAGGAAAAGCCTTAGAAAATCTTTCAAATAGTATTCTTATTTTGAATGATATTTTACCTATAAGCTAGTTTAAGATTTATTAGTATTTATATACATATTTCCCCTTTAATTTCGCATTGTATTAAGCATTAAAATATTTCACAATCTATATAAAATTTCATGCATTTTCAAGTAATAAACATAAAATTAGTTGTTGATTCTTCCATTAGCAAGGGTGTGACTATCATTAGCATCAATCCCTAAAATTAAAAATAATTATTTCCCCACTCTAAAACTTTATAATTTCGCTTACTGTCGAAGTCACTTGAGTGATTTCCATTGGCGTTTTGCTAAGCAGCAGGTTATTGCTGACCACCTTTCTTGTTCTTTTTATTGTTTTTGGAAGACATTTAATTCTCTTTTAATAATGATGATTTTAAATATATTAATTTAGTATATTATTGCCAAATGAGAATTAAATTATACAATATAATTAGAAAAATGGGATTAATCTAGATGTAAAATACTTTCTGTATGTACTTTGTTATAATTATGATTTGTAATGTTCAAAATCTTTTTGTTGTTGATAATATTAATTATAATGATAATTTGAGAATATTATCAATTAATTTGTTATCTGGCAATAAATAAAGTTAGTTTGAATGGCATGAGTTGAAGTATATTATATATGGAATCTATTAATTAAGTTTATTATTAATAAGGGATTCTCCTTTGAGTTTGAGCCAAAAAAAATTTGATTAACTTGCCATGACAGCCGGTAAAAATCCAAGAAGCTTCAAGAAGAAGGGCCAAAAGAAGAAGGTGTAAGTACTGCTTTGCATTCGCTCCATCGGGTCTCATTTATAATTATACATAAATTAAAAAAAATTTCTCTATCGTAATTAAATTATAAGCGCATTATTTTTGAATGGAATTGCAATTTTAGGTAAAATATCGACCAAAAGGAGGTTTATTTTATTTATAAGCAAAGATTTTAGTTAAAATATAATGGATAAATAAAGTTTATTTAATAAAGGGTCTCTGATTATTTTATAGCGTTCACTCCTTCGCCAAGAAAGAATGGTACAACATCCACGTTCCTACCGTTTTCGACACTAGAGTCCCAACCATTACTCCTTGCAACAGAACTGCTGGTCAAAGTAAGTCTTCACTTTCTCAAACGTGCCTGATTCAAAGCCCACTCAATACCTTCCCATTCTTTTCATCATTACCAAAGCAGCGTATTATTGCTGAAAAATAAGCAATTTTAGTGACAAAAATCCCTTAAAGGAACAATGACTAATGAATTCTACAGCAATTTACTTAGTTATGTTTGTTTTTATGTTGCTATAACCATGTTTGTTTGTATAGAGCACGCTTCTGACAGCTTGAAAGGTCGTGTGTTCGAGATATCTTTGGCCGATTTGAACAGAGAGAGCAACGATTAAGCCTGGAGAAAAATGAAGGTGCAAATCGAGGAAGTGAAAGGTTTCGATTGCTACACTAACTTCTACGGTATGGACATCACCAGAGATAAGTTGTGCACCATTGTCAAGAAATGGCACACCACCGTTGAGGCCTTCGTGCAAACCAAGACCGCTGATGGATACCTCCTCAGAATTATAAATTTTCATTTTATACTATGTATGGGGTGCAGTTCTAATACTGGCAATAATTTACATAGATTGAAAGTTTGCCCATTTAGGGTAAAGGAATTTAAAAAATTATTTTTTATTATTTGTTTTAGAATGTTCGCCATTGGCTTCACCCAAAGAACAAGAAAGCAAGTCAGCGCTACCTGCTACGCTAAGGGCTCCCAAAGAAAGCTCATCCGCAAGAAGATGATGGAAATTATGATTAACGAGGCCCAGAAATCCACTCTGAAAGAGCTTACCAAGAAATTGTATGTCTAACACTAAAAATTCTCTCAACCTTATTTATTAATTATATCTTTAGCGTTTCCGACACTATTGGAAAGGAAATCCAAAAGCAATTTTATTCATACTAATTTTTATAAAGCCATCAAATTTAAAGTCTTTTTATGCTATCAAACATAGTGCATCTCAATTACTATTTTTGATATGTTTTTGAAGCAATGTGGCAAGATCTTCCCACTCCAAAACGTCCTCGTAAGAAAGGTCAAGCTCCTCAAGAAACCCAAGTTCGATCTCACCAAGCTCATGGAGCTCTATCAAGAGAAGCCAGAACTCGAGATCAAGGGCAAGAAAGAAGCCAAGGAAGAGCCAAAGAACAAGCTCGTCGGCGACGCCAAATGAGCAATCACTCGTGCAGTCACCACTCCGTTAAAGTTGTGAGACTTTAATTCATAAAACTTAAATCAAACTCTGAGTCATTAATATAATATAATCAATCACATACTACTCCCTATCGTCAGTTACTGCTATACCATCAAAGAAACCCAAACTGAATAATTCGCTTCTATTTGCCAATTTTGTTCTTACAATTTAATTGCCTATAATTTTAAAAATATTTTATCGATTTATTTATATCTTCGTTGGTTGGATTCATTTAATGATAATTCTAATGATTGGCTAATATTCTTTGAAATTCTTGAGTGTTAAACTATTATTACGAATCTATTAATGCCTGGTATCCCTGCGTGCTTAAACCCATCATTTGTTGTTATAAATTATTGTTTTATGTATTGCCTTCATTTTGGTTCTGCTATATTTAAAATTATACTTGAGTATAGAACTTTTGAAAAGTAGAACATAAAATTCATTAATTAATATTTTTTAAATTCTGGTATTGAATCATTTAAGCCAAATCCAATTAGTGCTGCTATATGTAATTAATTTCCTCGTTATTTTCATATTTCTATTTCAAATCTGGAGAATAATATTAAGAGTGGTTTTATTGATTATAATTTTGTTAGCTATCATTCAATCCTAGTATAATTTAGTTTTGCCTGACTAAATTAAAGTTATTTGTCTATTTTATATTTTAAGATTTTGTTGTTGATTTGACTCTATTATTATTGTTTGGATTTTGCTTTTTGTCAGATTAATCCAACCTCAAAACTTGCTTCTAATTAATGGGTTATATGTTATTTTACGTGTTGTTATTGCTATTAAAATTTATGTTTATCATTACATCTTCGATTCTCTTAACTTTTTAAGTGCTGTTAATATATAATACATTTCTTAATAAAACCCCTTTCCTCCCAATTTTACAATTTTATATTAAAAAAATGTTGTTTGTGAGATTATTCGAATTATTTTTGAAGTCAGACTTCATTTAAGGAGAAGAAGAACTTTGTTACAGTAGATCCAAGCTATTGTTAAGAGAACTAACTCCTCCAATTATCAAACTTTGCTCTTAAAACTGTTCTTATATTTGATCCTTCTGTGGGATTTTGTGATTTTGAACTTACTCCATAACATATAAAATTATTCACTGAACTTCTTGAAAAGTTCTTTGATTAATGAATTTAAATAACTTACTAGATTTCTCTATTTTACTATGAGGCAAATCTACTTGAGATTCTTTAATTTTAAGAGTTCCTCCCTCTTTACTGCCAGTTTTGAACTTATTGCCCAGATTTATTGATATTATAAGTATTTTTTTCATTAAACCCACTCTAATTCACATCATTAATCATGATCATCATTTCTGGCTTAATTCCTATGATACTACTCTAGCTATTGTTTACATCAAACTAGTTCTGGCTGTTATTAATAAAATTTTATTACTATTGTTGGGTTAAAGTCAAACCTTTTTAATTGTAATTTGGATGCTAATTATTTTGAAGATTTCTGTTTTATTGGAAAAGATCCTGATTTCGTTTAGGCTGGATGGCAGGAAAATTTTAAGGGGAAAAATCTTCACACATACAAATAAAGGTTTTTTGTTATATGAAAAAAGTATAAATTTAGCAAATTTTAGCTTTTCCCAAATGATAAAAAGAAAGTCTTATGAGTTTATATAATTATCATTTATAAATTGATTAGTAAATATTATGAGACTATTATAATTTAATTTCATAATTATAAATGGAGGCAGGAAATTTCCTTCCCAAAATCTTTCATAAACAAATTCTTTACATTTTATATAATTTATAGTAATAGCAGGGTTTTTTATATTTAACTTCATTGATTAACCAGACAACTAATTCTAATTGCTATCTTATAGATTAATATGTCTTAAGTTATTGAAATTCCCATAATTTGATGCATTTCCATTAAAATTGAGCAGAGATGAATTCTAGATAATTTATTGAGAATTATCTCGCTTTGAAAGTGTTTATTTCTTAGTCATGTATATTCTATCTTTAAATGTCTCTAAAACATTAAAATTATTATTTTGTGTTTCAAATCAATTGATAGTGACATTTTCATATATATTAGAAAATATAAGAGAGAAAAGTGAGATATTTATAGAAAGACTTACTCTTTCTTGAAGTTGGGTTCCTATGTATTGCGAAGTTATTTGAGGACATCAAAGGGGATGTATCTAATTTATTATCAGTTTTTGGGGCAATTGAATTTCTGTGATACTTCCTGTCGAACAATAATTAAAATAATAATTAACATATAAGGATTGAAGTATTACATTCAATTTGAGAATAAATTATTAAATAAAATTAATTACATTCAAATTTGTTAAAAATAAGAATAACTTTGATTTAAAAATATCCCAATATAACTTTTTATACTTCAAATATATGTCATTACTTGTAGATGGGCAGAACTTAAATTTGCTGCTTTAAAAATAAATTATAAGAATTTAGTTAAATTTCTTCCTAGAAAAGTAAAATTCAAATAATATTTTTATCAAAGTACTAAATCTAGCCAACTTTAATGGCAGTAATTTTATTTATAATGATCTTTTGAGATTTAATGTTTTTCTACAATATTGAAGATATATTCAGTTTTAAAAATATTAAAAGAATGATGTCTTTTCCTGCTATTTTTAATTGCCTTATTTATCGTCTACATTCTAATATTGCTAAATTATAGTTCTTTCTTAAAATATTTTATACTTTAATTATAAATATAAATTAAAAAGGTCTTTTATTATACTAGATGTTACTCTGATTTACAAATTAATTGATTCTTTGATCTTAGGATATTATTTTATTTGGCGATTTGAGATGCTTCATTTTATACAAAAATCTTAATTTAATATTTTATTTCATTTAATTGGTAGTTACAAATATCTTAATAAATTATTCATATTAATAAACATATAAATACTACAATCATGTAATTCATGCATATTTCGTAATTTGATATGCATAAAATAATCGAGTAATATATAAATTTAGCATAGAAGTAGCAATGGAAGAAGTGCTTTAAATTTAATGTTTTTATGTTAGTATTTAGTTAATTGGCTTTAACATGATATTTTGTTAAGCAATATATGTAATGAAAATAAAATTTACTATAAAACTTGCTATGATTAAGTCACCTATATTCCAAAATAACTTTGAATGTCATTAACAAATACGAATAATTTAAATAATTTATGTATGATTTAAATAGCTATAAAGTCACTCTTTTGACAGGAGAAAACTTTAATATTTATGTGCCACTATTCAAATGACACTTTGCATGCTTAACTTTCATGGAGTTGCGGGGGCAATAGCCTCTAGTTTCTTGTTATAAGCAACTTTCCAGGTTCTTGGGTCTGAAAAATATGGGTTGCTCAAATATTCTAAAATAAATCATTCAATCAATTGTTAGTTAGTTATGATTAGATTTTTTTTAAATATAGCAATTAATAATATGATAAACCCAGAGCAATTTGGCTTTCTCAATACTTTTATTAACCCTATAGATATACTAATCTAATTTTGTTTAAAAATCATTTAAAATTGAATATAAATTACGTCTTCTTCTTTGAGTCCATCTTATAGGCTCGGATTTAGCGAATCTGTAGTAGAACACAGGGTCTAAATTCATTATAAACCGAAATGTAATTCTTACACATGGCGAAGAATTGGAAAAATAAGTATAACAAACTTGTGTCAATTGCAAGACGGAATCCCCACCAGATCTTCATTTTGATTTCTAATTAATATATTATAATTTAGCAATTAACATTTAATTTAATTAAACAATTCATAGAAGACTAAGTCAAGAAAGGTTTAAGTTAAATACTTAAGAAAGTTATGTTTTAAACTAATTATATATCAAATGTCACTTGACTTATAGTTAAACTAAATCTTGAAGGTTTTCTTGATTATCGCATTTAAACAAAGATCTTAGAATGCTAATTGTTTGTTAAATTCATCACTAATATTTGTTCTTGTTTTATGATCCATTTTGTATATGACTTTCAAGTTCTTTTTCTTTATAATGGTTATAGCTAGAAGAACTATCAAATTACTTCAAACTTTGCTTTTATGTAGATTGGGCATTGCTTGAATTCTATTTCTGACTGCTATATTTATCGTAATTAGCTGTACTAATTGTTGAGTAAGAACCATAGGTCTTTTCAGTTGACTTACTACCAAGGCGAGTTGAGTCTGATTACGATTTTGCAGACAACTTTTCATTTGGGATATCTGTTTCATCGAAAATTTCAAGGGAGAAAAATTTGTGATTCAAACATTCGGTAGCTGAAGGCCTCTTTTTTGGTTCTTGTTCAAACATACATTCTAAAAGATTTCTGAAGCTTAAATGATCCTAATGGTCGTTGTCTGGACTTATAATTTCCTAAAAAGAGTTAATATTAAAGAACTAATTACACATAATAATCTCATCTCTTCTAAGTTTTTCACTCTCATCCCTTTCTTATCTACTTCACGCTTATTTAAGCGATATCCTCTCTTCTGAATATCACTTTCAGATTTATTAAGATCAAATACATCTTTAAAAGGCTCTGATTTTTCTGCCATCCAGAATGGGAATGGTCCGCACTATTTTTCAATCATAGCGAGATGTTCAAGATTTTCATGAGTTCCATAAAACATTTCTCCTGTGTATAACTCAGCCAAAATACATGCCATTGACCATATGTCACTTTTCATGTCCCATTAACAACATTCTATTAAAGTAATTCTCTAAGTTGCAACTTTGCTTACCTAGTATAACTTCAGGTGCTCTATACTGTCTAGTGTTTATAGTAGTGGTATGATGGTCATCCTCGTATGTTGCCCCACCGAAATCAATCAATTTCACATCTGTGTTCACTGGCTTGCTCCACTTTGAAATCCTC